>BMAV01028051.1:0-184264 GCA_019973955.1 Trichonephila inaurata madagascariensis
TTAAAAGTAGAAAGTACATAGCATACGTTGTGAAATACTCGTACAAACTACAACCTGAAACAAACAAATGTGCACGACTTACAGTCACACAAATCGGCTCGACCGACTGCCGTTCTTTCACTTAATGAGTAATGATGGTGCATGGTGGTAGACCTAGGCTTATACATGGACGACGGTCATCAATTACAGTCTTACCACTGTTGCCTGTTGACATATAGTTCGAAATTCCCAATTTTCGGAAAATACAACCGGAAATAACATTAAACCAGTGCTTCTCAAACTTTCAATATTTGCGACCCAATATTCAACTATAATTTTCATCGCGCCCCCCTATTACATATAAATAATAATGTATTGAATTCAATAATACTATACTTTGACATTAAAGCTACAATACGACTTTAACCTTCAAAGTGCTCCTGGTGTATATAAATGTCTCGCTCAACCAAAGTGTTAATTCCCGCGGACGTATATACATCTTTCCGAAGTACGGTCTTTTCTGTGCACTGCTATTCATGAAATTATTCCGAAGGATTTGGAATGAAATAAAAGAACCTTGGCAGTGTTTGCGAAGGATTTAACTATTTCAGACGATTTCCTTATTTATTCCTCCCCAATACATCCCATACACTCACCTACCTGGAAAACGGTGTTATTGGGGAGCGAATCACGTAACTTTTAATCAACAGTTAAGAAATTAATTATAAACCATACAAATTATCAAGATAAGTGTTAATTTTTGAGTATAATTTTATATATGACAAGCTCATGGGGTCACTGGTGATTATTAAATTTGTCCTTAACTTAGTATAGTTAAATTAATTGTAAAATATATTGTGTGCAGTACTGATACATTTAAGTCTATTATATCAGTGTAAATGTGTTAATTTTATTTTTTATTATGTCAATATATTTTGTTAATTTTCAGTAAATTAATACTTTTTTTAAATAATCTTTTATTTTTGATTTTTCAATATGCTCGCGCCCCCCTCGTAGAGTTATCACGCCCCCCTTAGGGGCCCCACAGTTTGAGAAACGTTGCATTAGACCTTTAAAATTATTTGAATCATGATATTATTAAGGCTCAGTTCAGAATGAGACGAGGTTCCCACTGAGGCAGAGGCTTTGTCCGGGCTGACTTCTAAAGCTTGTCCCAGCTGCGCCCAACCTCTGCCTCAGTGGGCCCATGCTTAGAAGTCCCTGATCACACTGGAGTTTGGAAGGGAGAAAGGTTTTAGATGAAAAAATCCCTGGCGAAAGATTGGTACGAAGAAGTTCAATGCTGTGGCCTACTACATTTGTAGACAAAACACATTTGGACTTCTATGTGAGGATACGTTAAAAACAATGCTTATGAATGTCCAGTTTGTAACATTGATGAATTTAAAAGTTGAATTGCAGCGGCTATTCAGAATCTTGATCTTGTAATGTTTCATCAGAACGTGACTAGAAATCTCGTGCAGAGTCACTGTGTTGCGCGCAACTTTTAGCGATTACATTGAAATCGCTACATTGAGAAAAAAATGTTTTAAAGTTTTGAACCAAGTCGCTAAAAGTGAAGCCAACGTGACTGTATTTGTAATACTTTAAATAATTAGTTTCAGTCAATTAATGTAATTAATTATAACTAAATTATCGTATTTCACCAAACAATCGTGTATAGAAAATATCAGCTCAAATGAGCGCCTTAAAATGTGAGAAAACAACCTTTTAAAGTTTCGACACATGTCGCCAAAACGGTCGCTAAGTCACCGAAAATGATGCCAACGTAGCTGTATCTGTAATTCTTTGAATAATTAGTTTTAATCAATAAATTTTTATTAATTATAATTTAATTACTGTATTGTCGTTTAAAATAATCGTGTGTATAAAATTTCAGCTCAACTAAGCTCTTTAAAATGTATTTTATTAAGGATCGAAAGTTTGAACTAAATATATAAAATTGTGAATTAATATTAGGAATTGAAAAAAAAATAGTTAAGAAAACCTGAAACATATTCCGTTTTTAGGGTTTTGCTTCGTGTATTAAGTGCATGCGTTAAATCCTTAAATTTATATGTATTTTTTTCTTTATGATATATGTTGTTATAATTATGTGTAAGCAAGATAAAACATTCACACACAAATGAACAAGTAATATAAAAAAAATTTTAAGTCAATTCCTACTTAGATCAACAAAGAAAAATTTTATTTTAGCTACTTTTTATTAAATAGTTACAATAAATATAAATATGTATATACTTATGACAGAATCACAACATTAAGTGGTAATTAATTTTTATTAATTATCATTAAAGTATCGTATTGTCATCCAAAACAATCGTGTAAACAAATTTCATTTCAACTGAATACTTTAACACGAGAGAAAAAAACCATTTCAAGTTTTGACACAGGTCACTAAAAATAATGCCAACGTGGTTGTATTTGTAATTCTTTAAATAATTAGTTTTAATCAATTAATTTTTATTAATCATTATTATATTATTTTATTGCCATCCAATATAAATTTCAGTTCAACTGAATACTTTAACACGTGAGAAAAAAAAACTTTTTCAGTTTTGAAACAAGTCGCCAAATAGGTCGCTAAGTCGCCAAAAACGATGCCACTGTGGTTGTGTATTTGTAATTCTTTAAATAATTAGTTTTAATCAATTAATTTTTATTAATCATTATTATATTATTGTATTGTCATCCAAAATAATCCTGTATATAAAATTTCAGCTCAATTGAGCGAATTAAAATGTATTTTATTAACGATTGAAAATTCGACAAAGATAAATAAATAAATATATAAAAATAAATATATATAGAGATTGTGAGCTAATAATAGGAATTGAAAAATAAAAGCTATTTTGATCAAACATTTCTAAAAGAAAATCTCAATTTCGGAAATTAAATAAATGACCTTAAATTACCATTCCACCATTTCTGCACGGTCCCCGAAAGAATCCCTTTTGTTTTGAGAGGAAAGACAAATATGTCTTCACCTTCTTTCTCCTGCGATCTCATCCGATTCTTAATCCCCCCACGTGTGGTCGGGAAAGATCCACTCTTCCCCTTCTTCACTCTTCCTTTCTGATGAGCAAAAGAAGGGAGAAATAATAACAATACCAAAAAAAATCCCTACAATGTCTCACGAAAGAGCAGGAAAGGGATGAGCTTTCGTAAAGAAAGGGGAGACAAAGATAAAAAAAGGGAATAAGGGGAGGGGAAGAAACAGAACTGGTGTAAAAATGAAATCGTCGATGGGTTTTTGGGAAGAATTCCTAGTGTGTTCTGTTATGAGATGTTGGGAAGAGTGTCTCTGGATTTCTCTTACTGAACCTTTTGTCTCCAAGAAAATTTTTAGATCTTTCTTTTTAGATTTCACCGTAAAGCCAATTTCGCCCGCGAATCCGGATTTCTTTTTTGAGGGGGTCGGGGGGGAGAAAGGCGGCATGAATCGGGTGGTGAGAATTCTACCTACGTAACACGCTTAAGGGTGTTCATATTTTATAGATGCTCGCAACTTTAAAAGCTCCGATATTGGTTTCAAGGAGGGAAGGTAGAAATATATAATGCTCATGTAGTGCAGAGTGTGGCGATGATGTGTTAGAGTAGTATTGTTTTTTAGTATGTGTGGGAAATTTGCATGAGTATTTGTCTAGGTGTTTGTTTATTGTAAATGCAAAGTACATTTGTAGGAATATTTGTTTTAGAGTATGGATGAGTAGCTAGTGAATAATTTTGTTTGTATGCGAGAAAATGGTTTTTAAAATGGGGTTGTTAATGCGAAACCAATTTAGATGTGTATTTGAAAGCATGTTAAATCATGGAGAAATCAGTTTTTTAAAGTATTTTAATGCATTGTATGGAGATCAGAAAAAAGTATTTTGGTAGTAACTATAATTTATAATTTTAACTTTTTTCCGGCATATATTTTTAAAAAGGTATCAGTATTTTTTTGCTGAAATAAGACTTGTGATTTCCCTAAACTAACTATTCCCAAATCATTTTAACAAAAAGATGTCAGAGTAAGAATTTTTTTAAAAATATGAATGTTAGCTATTTTTTACTAAATGATTCTAATAAAAATTACCCAATTTTAAAAATAAACACCAGATATTTTTTTTTTGTTTTTTTTTAACATCTAAAAGAGGTAAATAAAAAATAATAAATGTTTATAAGATTCTCAATAATTAAAAAATTTAATTATTTCTTTTTTAATTCTTATAGATTTAGAATATTTGTTATCGCACTTTAAGAGTAAATATTACATAATATATACACCCGCATCCTTTTTTATATGATCTTTTTTGACACGATTTTGAAATAACACGCTACACGAATTTAACGATTTTTTTTACGCGATTATTTTGTTCAAGCACGAATCTCGAAAATATTTGGGGGTTCGTGCCCTTTGGATGAGAGCAATTCAATCGAATTTATGACAGTTTATGTTAATAAAAAAGTCGATAATGACGTCGAAGGTGAAGAAGCTCACCTATTAACAGCTGATTTAAATCGAGAGGGCTTGAAGTTTCCTACAAGCATGGAACATTTTCTTACTCATGATCCTGACATAGAGATGCATTGAAATTTCTATATAATCATAAGTTTTCTGTAGGATATCAAAAATTATATATGCTACTTAAAAACCAAAAATTGCCTTTAACAACAGATTTTGTAATAACAACAAAATATATAAATAAAATAAACCAACTAAGGTCGCTAATAACGAACGAAATTCTTCATTTGAATCAATACCGACAGTTGTGCAAGATATATCTGTTGAGTAGATTTACTGATAATTCCAATTTTCTGATCCAGTTCGTAATAAACGTGCACGCTTGTTATCAAGTAGTGATGGATAGTTGTTAGTTAGTAGTTTTATTCCTAATTTCAATTCGAATTTTTATATGTTGTATGTACATATAGACTGAATTTTCAATGAACGCTATTTTTTTTTAATAAAAATTAATTTTTGTTTTACAAAAATGTAAAATGCATTTTATTATTACTTTTATTGCACGGTTTTATGGGAAAATATTCAGAGATTTTTCATCTTACATGATTTTTTAAAGTTGTGGTATATATCCACAAATTTGCCATATGCCCCATGTATTTTTTCACACGTATTTTGGACGGTTTTCTAAAGAACGTATCGACCTTGGGAAAAAAGAGTTGGGTGTGTTTATGCGATATTTATGCCATGACGCTCTATTCTGTTTTTAAAAGAAACAAGTAATATAAAAAATAATTAAGTTAATTCCTACTTGGGTCAACTATGAAAAAGTTTGAGTTAATTTTTATTAAATAATTACAATTAACCCTTAATCTACCGCATTATTATTTACTGTAGTTTTTTTCATGCAATAATTTTTTTTGATCATTACATTGAAAATTAAGGGATATACATAAACAAAATAATCAACTTTGGGAAATTTAATCCGTTAGAGCTAATTAATTAATTAAAGATATATTCAGCTGTAAAATTACTTATTTACACTGTTCTCTTCAAATAAATAGTCAAATCGTTTTCAAAGGTCTTCGTTAACATACAAAAAAAATAAGATACTTAAATTTCGACATTAACTATATTTTCGTGACAAAAGTGATAACAAGTGACAAAAGCGTACAGCAATACGAACCAGGAAATCATCTTCTTTTGCTGGGAAATCGTTTAGATCAGTGATCCCAAAGGGGTCTATATGGACCCCCAGGGGTCTATGACGACCTGTAAGGGGTCCACGTCAGAGAAAAAATAATTTGGGGGTCCATGAGGTGTAAAGGGGTCTATGATGGTGGCTCTCATTAAACCAAATCATGATTTTAATTTTAAAAGAAAATTTCGTCAAGTGTAAACCCTATTTTATCTATATAATAGATTTATTTACTAATTTTAATAAGGTTAATCTACAATTACAAGGTGACAGCATGTTTAATTAAAACAAGTGCCATGTCCGTAATTTTGGCTTTAAAAAGACATACCTGTTTTTTATCACGAATTATGGAATATCGCGAGAAAATTTTTAATTACTTTTCCTAGTGAGAAGGAGTTTCAGCGTGGTTGCCAATCTCCAAAGCAAAAAAAAAGAAAGAGGGTGGGGGCATAAAGTCTGGACACTACTAACGTAGGAGATTTAACGTTAAACCTGACGCGATTGATTCCAAATGTTGAAAAATTGTTATTGAAGCACCAGACTTTTTCCACCCTTTAAGGTATCCGACTACGTTCGGATCCGTGATTTTGCAAAAGCGCATAAATGGATAATATTTATGATATTAAGTGTCACTTAGATTAGAATACATGCATAAAATTGTTTTAAGGACATTATGACAAAAAACATTATTTAAATACAATATTTTGGCAAAAAATTAACTTAGAATAACCTTTTTTCCAAATGTTCTCCTTTTGTAAAAAATGCATCTACTGTATTAATATTTTGCCTGTATTCAGCTCAGACCTCTGTACAGAGGCTCAACTAGAATTTCTGAAATGCATAACTTGGAAGTCGGTTTATCCATGTTTTACGAAAACAGAAGGGAGAAATGTTAAGAAAATACGCCGATAATTATTTTAATTATTTCAAATGGTTTTAACTCTGAGAATAATGTGAATTGTTCAAAAATCGTAGTTGAGCCTCTGTACAGAGGTTTGAGCTATATACAGGCAAAATATTAATACAATAGAAGCATTTTTTACAAAAGGAGAACATTTGGAAAAAAGGTTATTCTAAGTAAATCTTTTGCCAAAATATTGTATTTAAATACTTTTTTTGTCATAATGTCCTTAAAACAATTTTATACATGTATTCTAATCTAAGTGACACTAAATATCATGAAAATTAAACATTTATGCGCTTTTTTTAAATTCATGATTCCGAACGTAGTCGAATAACTTAAAAGCATTTGTTTGTTGCTTAGTTATTTTATGTATTAATTAAATTTTAATTTAATTAATACATAAAATAACGAGCAACTTTTTCTTCAGTTTTAAACATCATACTTCACTTCGGTTAGAAATTTAAATCGCTTAAAGTAAGTAGATCTATACCAGCTGTCAAAAAGACATTTAATTTCGTAAAATTGCAAAAATTCAATATTAGGTAAGCAGGGTCTTTTCGAAACCGAAAAACATGGCAAGGGGTCTATGGGATAAAAAAGTTTGGGAACCTCTGGTCTAGATCTTAGCATGTAGAGCAGGGCTTCTCAAACTTTTAGTATTCGCGACCCAATATTCGACCATAATTTTCATCGCGCCCCCTCCATGCAATAACAATGTATTGAATTCTATAATACTATACCTTGACGCTAAACCTTAAATACGACTTAAACCTCTTAAGTGCCACCGGCGTATATAAACGTCTCACACAGCCAAAGCATTCATTTTATGGACGTATATATACGTCTTTTCGAAGTATGATCTTTTCTGTGCACTGCTAACCGTAAAACTATTCCGAAGGCTTTGGAATGCTATAAAAGGACCTTAACAATGTTTGCGAAGGATTTATTTATACAAACATCATCAAACATCACATATCAAACATCATTGCATACTTATAAAACATCACATACTCGCGTCTACGTGTAAAACGGTGACATTAAGAAGTGACTCTTGTAACTTTTAATCTGCAGTTAAGGGATTGATTGTATACCGTACAAATTATCAAGATAAGTATTAATAGAAGCCCATGGGGTCATTAGTAATTATCAAACTTGTTCTTAGCTAAGTATTGTTAACTTAATTATAAAATACATTGTATAGAACATTTATAAGTGTATTTTTTATCAGTGTAAATGTATGTTTTATTTTTTATGTGTGTGAATGTATTTTGTTTGATTACTTGCAGTGTATAAATGAATAATTTTTTAAAAATAATCTTTTGTTTTCGACTTTTTAATATGCTCGCGCCCCCCTTGTAGAGTTATCACGCCCCTCAAGGGGGGCGTGCCCCACAGTTTGAGAAACGCTGATGTAGAGTATTTTTCAGCTATGATTCCTTCAGATTGATGATGGCATATTTGAATACCAGTGGTTGACGAAGGTTGAATACGCAAAAAGGGTTCGATGATTGTTTGGCTTCGAAATCAACAAGTTTCTATCAAGAAGTCGTGTATCCTGTACTCGATAAAAAAGCAACTTAATTTTGTTTTAATTTCCACCACACTATGAAGCAACAGGAGGGCTGTTAGTGACGAACTTCATAATTAAATATGGTCAAATGACGAGGGCAACACCTGAACGGACACCCTTTTTCAAGCTTCCACATTATGCCAAAGGGTGTTTAGGTTTATTTTTTGGACGTAAATTAAATACTAAGAGATTTTTTAAAAACCAAAGAAGCATAAAACAAGATTTTTTAGAATTTTGCATTAACAAAAACATTAAAATATATGTATTTAACGCAAGAGTGTTATTACTAATAACTTTAATGGAAGGACAAAACATACACTGAATTGTAAAGATTACTATTGCACAAAAATAATAAAGATCTTCTGTATTGTGGTATCAGTATTTTTTTAACAACACATATTATAAAAACATGATTCTTCAACAATTGAGTCTTAAGTTTCTATCATAGTCTTGTAACATATAAAATATTCCAAATATTTACATTATCTCTCGCGCGGTGTCGTTTAAAATATAAGGAATAGGAAATTATTTTCAATTAATTTAAAAAATCGTTATTTTGGTCGATATTTGGAATTCTTTGTGTGTTAAATATCTAGGAGGAACATTTCATAATATTTTGGGGGCAATTCTAATTTATTATAATGATTGCTTGATACGGTAGTTTATGAATAAAAATTTAACTTTTCTTAAGAGTAATTTTCAATCCAAGATTGGTGGTCCCTTAGAGAAATTTTTTTCAAAAAAAGTTTTTTTTTTGGCGGGTGGGTTTTTTCAGCAAATTTAATTGGGGCTGGATTTCTTTTATTAGGGACTATATGCGGATCCCAAACCCCCGAGGAAATTTACCCCCAACCCCCCCCGGGGACGCCCGGGGTTGGCGAGGGAAACACCCACTTGGGATTTTTAATTTTCCAAGCACCAAGCCAAACAGGCACTCGAGGGTTTTCGCCCCATTTTTGCGACAGGGGCCCACTGCCGTTTTTTGCATCATGAAAATCTACGTACTTGTTCTGGGGTTGAACCTGCATTCTAAAAAAAGTTGAACATAATTTTTATCAGTGCGCTTGTTTATACTCATTTCTATATACTTCTAATATGTTTTTTAAATATTTTCATAAATTTTTTAATTTTCTTTGCAAAATTTTTTAAATTTTCGACGCTTAAAAAATTTTAGTATAAAAAAAATATTTCGACTAAAAAAAGGATTTCTCGAAATTGTTTAATAATATACAGGATCAGTTGTTGTATTATATTAAATAACAACAACTAGTTTTCTTGTGCATTAAAAAAATCAAGAAAACCAATTCACCATAATGAAAACATGATTGAAGTAAATATTTTTTTCCAAAACCCAATATTTTAAAATACAATCATTCTTTAAAAATTTTTCCCTAAACTGCTCAAAATAGGCCGATTTTTTTTTTTTTTAAAAATTTTTGAAAAAAACTTTAAAAATTTTTTTTAAATTTAGGTGAAGAAATCCAAAGATTTACTTATGTGTGTGTGAATGTTTTCTATGAATTAATACTTTTTCTAAACGTCAAATAACCGCAGATTTACAAAAGTTCTTGACAGAGTCCTATTCTTTAATACTTAAATTGTTTTGCAAATCCGTAAATTTTAATTTTTCCTTTGTCTGACTTCTAAGCTATGCATTGAGATTTCAAGAAAAAAAAAAGCTCGAAAAAAATATTTTGGCAATTAAATTTCCCCCGAAAAAAAAAAAAAATCCTTTTCTAAATCAGATCTTTTTGCTATTATTCAAACCATCTCAAATTTATTAATTAACTCGTATTTAAGTTTACCCCAAAATTTCATTAAACATGTTGTTTCCCTTTTTTAATAAAAATCATTCCATTACGGTGCCAAGAAAAAGGCGGGAAAAGGAGAAAATTAATTGCACCTTTGGGCGCCGAATATCCTACAGATTGGTTTTTAACGAAAAATTTTTTGTATGAATTTTTTTGTAAAAAAAAGTTTTTCGCCTTCTTTAGAGGGGAAAAAAAAAAGCGTTTAATTTTCTGAGGGGGTAATTTGGAAGAAATATATAATATATTTGAAAATTAGTTGTTTCCATTTTTTCTTTCGAATATTTTTTTTTAAATCTAGATATTATGGTTCTATTTTCTTATTTATCGCTCAAATTTGTTTTATGTAATTTTATGAGCGGTTTGCATTATTAAAATAAACACGCTAACCTGATTATTTTTAATAATAAATTTAAAGTAATTGTAATAAATTACGGCAATTTAGTTGTAATTGAAGTAAATCATACAATGAACAGTAAAAATTGAAATAGTTTTTAAAAATTTTTTTAAATTTTTTTATTTTTTTTTTTTTTACTCTTTTTTGATTTTACGTTTGTTCATTAAAAAACAAAAAAATTTTTATACAAAATTTTTAAAACTGGTTCAGAATTTAATTTTTTTAAAATAATCATGGTAGACATCTGAAGAAAACCTTTAAATTAAAAAGAATTGGTTTTAGTTCTTCAGCTAATCAAATTGTCTAATTTTCAGTAATTTAAAACAAAAAGGGGTTTTTTTTTAGATTCCAAACGTATTTTGAGTTTACGCTTTTCATCCCTCTAATAAAACAAATCAACCATTTGAAGATTTAAGAGTTTACTTTTTGTTTTTTTCATAATAGCCTGGGGGGTTTTTTTAAAATTGTCGAAATATGTTCAAATTTAAAAAAATTTTAATTTTTTTTTAAACTTTTTGAGAACCCTTTTTATCATCAAATACTATTTGGTTTAAAAGTTGGACTTATTTCCGTCCTAATTTTAAATTTTTCCCATAAAAAAAGATTGAAATAAAACCCCTTTTTAAAAAATGTTTTAATCAATTTATTAGTTAAAATTGATACATTTTTTTTAAAATTTAAATTTAAATTGATTTTTAAAGCGACTAGTTGAGTTTTATCTTTTTTTTAGGGGTTTTAAAAATTTATGTTTGTGTTTTAATTTTAGTTTTCTTTTTTCCGAATAAACAAATGGAATTTTTAAAATTTTTTTCATTTCAAGTACCTTGATCTATCATGACATTTTAAAAAATTTTAAAAAAAACATTGGAAAAAATTTATAGGGTTTTAAGTAAAAAGGGGTACTTTGTTGCCCCTAAAAATTTTTTGCCAAAATGTTAAAAATAAACATTTTTTTAATATAATTAAATAAAATTTTAACTAAATGCAAAAAAGAATTTTTTTTAAATTTTTTCAAAAAAAATTTTTTGCATTATTTTTATTTTTTAATTGTTAAAAAAAAACCTTGAATGTTTGCTTTTAATACATTAAAAGAGCTACGAAGAATTTTCTATTCAAAACATTTCGATACTTACAAAAAAAATTTCGGTTTTTTACCTTTTTTTTAAAAAAGATTTGTTTTGTACGTATATATATATATATAAAAAGGCTTTTTCTAAAACAAGAGATAACATCCAACAATCCCTTAAAAAAACCCTACATGGGGAAAAAACAAAAAAAGGACATATGAGTAAACCAGATTAAAAATTTTAAAATAATGCAGTATTAAAACATTCAAATTTAAAACAATATAAACAATTTATTAAAAGGGGGGTTTAAACAAGTTTTTTTAAAAACCCCAAATTCCCTTTTTAAAAATACAACAAAACCCTTGAAAGAAAAGGTAAATTCAAATCATACAAGAAGAGGGAACTTTCCCAAAACGACAAAATGGGGAAAACTGAGTCAAAAAAAGTTTTTGCCCAAAATTCTACCCCAATAGTTTAAATATGTGAATGGCTGAAAAAAACTTTAAAAAAAATATAAAAGTAAAAAAAAAATAAGAGTTTTAAAATTTTAAACATAAACTTTTAACATGAGAAAAAAATTTAAAAAAATAATAAGTAGTTTTTTCTAATATTTGAATATAGATAACTAAACATAAATATTTTAAATTATATAAAAAAATATTTTCAACTCAAATTTTTTTAAACCTTATATTTTAAAGGGATTCATATAACTATTAATAAATTAATTGGGTATTTTAAAAATTTGTAAAAGTTAAAATTTTATTTATAAACGATTTTTTAACCAAAATTTATTACGTTGATATAATTAAAAAATATTTCTGAATATAAAACATGCATACTTCTCCCCAAAGGGAACTTTTTTTTGAAAATTAAAATTTTCTTTTTTAAAATAAAAACTATTCTTTTTTTTAATTTTTAAAGTAATACATTATATATATATATATATATTATATATATATATATATATATATATTTTTATATATTAAAAATATATAACCCAAATTTAAGCATGGGGGAATACTAAGCCAGCAACGGGGGAAACGAAATAATATCGACTTTTTGGATTATCTTCCATTTTCATTTCACTCAAAAAACTAAATGCCCATTGCCCCAATCCCCATTCTTTATAATCTTTTCAAATTCCCCAACCTCCTTCAAAAAAAACGCCCACCACAAAGAAAATCCCGATAAGAAGTATTTCAGTACCATGGCAAACGCACTTTAAAACACAGCCCAATAATCCCACTATTGAATTAAAAAAATGATAAATCAAAAATAGAAAAAAGAAAAATATGTTTATTCAGGTACTTTAAAATCTTTTGGGCCAGCTTTTTAGCCCAAAACGAAGGGCAAAACCATTTAAGTTAAATGGGTCGCAAAAATTTTTTGTAAAAAATCCACCAAAATGATTTTTTGAATGGCACATATAAAAAAAATTTGAAAAAGTTGACCCCCAAATACATCAAATTGAAAAGAAGTCAGTTTTAAAAGGAATTTTGTATTAATTTTGCATCAGTTAAAAATTTTTTAGGTATACTACTTATATTTTTCCAAAAAAAAATTTAAATATTTTATTTTTTTTATTAAAAAAGTAAATAAATTTTACAAAAAAAAAATAAAGCTTTTTGACAAAAAAGAACATAAAAACCCATTTAAAATTTTTCCTTTTTGGAAAAGGGTTTTTTTATAAATATTTTTAAATTATAGTCCACCCCATGGGCCAAAAAAAATTTTTTTAAAAAAAAAAAATGGGGTTTTTCCCCTGTTTTAAAAAAAAAAGGGTTTTAAGAAAAACCCATTTAAAAAAAAAATCGAAAAATGGAAATTTTTTATAGTTAACCCTTGGGACAGAAGGGTTTGGCTTTCAAAAAAATTTTTAAAAAACTTTTTTCACAAAAAGGTCATTTTGAAAAAGAAAATTAAAATTTTTTTGCCAAAATTTTTTAAAAATAATTTTTTTAGATTTAATCTTGCACTTTTAAATATTATAAAAGTATCCATTTATGCGTTTTTTTAATAGGTTCCAAACTAACGGATACCTTAACCTTATCCTTTATAATAAACTTTTCCAACAAAAAGAAAAAATTTTAATGTATTTTTTTTTTATATATATTTATTAAAATATGAAATAAACTCAAACTCTGTAGCACAACAGCCCATGAGCGCCAGGGCCTACTGTGCCCATCCCAGTGTACGTGACCACTGGGCGCTGAGATGCGTGAGCAGATGTCTCGATCAGGTGATGAGTCTGAGGCGAGACCCTCTAGTGTTTAAGTCCCCAAGCAAGCTTGTTACTCATTTATCTACCCACTGCAGAAGGGATGAAAGGTTAAGTTAACTTCTCCCATCCCGATTATAGAACCTTGAAGCTGTGGTGTGGAAGCGTGATACGCTACCACTCGGCCACTGGACCTTCAAAATAAGAAATAGACAACATAAAATATATATCTAAGTGTTTACTTTCATTAGTTAAAAAGATAACTAAAAATTTTGTTGTTGTTGTTACTACTGATGCCACCTGATCGGCAAAGGCCAGATCGAAACCTACGAAATTCAGCATGGTAAAGGGCTAAGTGACGCCTGTCGTTAGCTGTAGCTTTAAGAACCATACTGGTGACAGTAAGATTTGGCTCGTTTCCACCCCAGTTTTGAGGGAGGACACCTGGGGGTGGTCAGGGGCCTCCCACATCTCTACCCCTTCCACCAACCACACGAGAGGACTTGCGGCTCGACGGATATTTAGAGTACCCCCATGCCGCAAGGGCACTCTACATTTACAAACATCCTTGTCTTCTCCGGGATTCGAACCCAGTCCCTACGGCACTGCAGTCAGCGTCGCGAACCACTATACCGGTTGGACGATAAAAATTTTAATATGAATATATAGTGCTTGCACCGGTTTATATTTTCATTACGACTTTCATTTAATACGATTGTTGGTATTCGATTGTCAAAAATTTCTTTATGGATTCGATTTTTTTTAATATGAGAGACTTTTTACTTAGATATATCGAATCCAAAGCGGAAAGCATACATTTAATTTTCTCTCATCTCTCTCAATCTATTAAATCTCTCTCGTAATGACAATCAATAATTTAGAAAAACAGCTGTAAGTTTATCTTTAAAGTTACCTGTCAGTTGTTTGGGTAATTCCGTAAGAGTCCTAAATTCTTGTTTATCAAATAAGGTCCATTACAAATTAATCAACTTCCAGCCACTCAAAAATTGATAAACGTGTAGAGTAGTGCCGAGTGCCACTGAGAACTGTACCACGTGTCACAGTGTCGATTTAAGTTAATTTCGGGCCCTGAGTGCAGAAGATTTACAGGTCCTCTTGGCATTGGTGGATCAAAATTTATTACCAGAAAAACTGACTGAGTCCAGCTTATCCGGGTCCCTGGGCGCCCAGTGGACAAACCGGTACTGTGTGGCACCCGTGCCATAGATTGCTGCCCCATGGGTTAAATGAAAACAGGAACAATGGTTCCATTTTTTGAGAACCGATAAATGTACACATTAAAATTAAAAATATTTTATTGCCTTAATGAATTCTAAACAGTTCTTAAAATTTTTAATTATAAATAAATCATGGTATAAACTAATAACCACTGATATTCTCTTTATACGAAAAAAACTATAAATACATCTTACAATTTATCTTAAAATAAAATACCATATACAACAAAGATTAATATTTCCAAAGAAAAACGATTAATATCATTTCTTGGTGTGCTTTAATCCCATACAGGATTTTTTGTCCCTGTATCTGTAGCGATTTTTTGGGTGTTGTCCCTAATGCATAAGCTCACGCAAACAGAATGACCTCGCTGTGAAAGCAAGATAAATATAAGGTTTGATGTGAGCGGGCAAGAAACACACGTTCACAGTAGCTCGGCCATTAGTCCTACCTGGCATTGATAGAATAGGGTCTAGCTAATCTAATTAATGGACATGCAACTAAAAGAAATGTTACATTAGTATTTACTAAGTATCACATCCATTAGGTAGCTTACGGTCGCGATACATGTAACCATAAATGTTATTATGATGTTATGTCTGTAAGCAACGTGATGGACAAATTATCAAAGTGTTGGCTTAGGAAAATTTTTAAATGTTAGTGTGTGTGTGTTAATCCTTGCATTGGATAGGTTATAAAATTGTTTGATAGATGATTATAGAGTTTTTGCTTTTGATGATCGTTTACGTTATTTTTATGTTTAGTTATTTAAAGTGCAGGAAATTGTATGCGTGTACCTATTCCCGTGTTGTCTGGACACTTTTAAGCCTATTAACAACTAAAATATGCTTTGGGTTATTTTTGTAATAGTCTTGTACAGTTAGAATAGTGTAGAAAATATCGAACAATTTTCAATAGCTAAAGATAATACCTGTAAATGTTTTTTTGTGTTGATTTTCACTGTTATTTAAATGATCTGGACGAAAGTGTTTGAACATTAGATTATTATTATGTTCACTGTTTCAACCTGTGGCTTTACTTGAGCATTGCTTTAAAAGTAAATGGAACATATTTAAATGTTTCTATAGTATTGTATTTGTCCTTTTAAGTGAATTAAAATCTGCTAGCTGTAGTCTAGATTTTTCAAATAAATATTTAGACATTTCATAGGGTACCTAGAAAAGCAGTTATATGTTGTATTTTATATAATTGATTTAATTTTGACAAACATTTCATATAACTTCAGAACAACATAAAACTCTAATTATTACTGATTTAAAAGAATCACAAGGAAAAGCTCTCCACATGATTTATTACATTTTTTTTTTGTACTCATAATTCCATGAAAGGAATCATTATACACCTTTTACCACAAGTACTTTTCCTAACCTGAAAGTTTAGTTAAAAGTAAAAACCCCAAATTTATAATGTGTTTCTTAATAAATCTATTTGATAATAGAATAATCACTGTTTAACTCAACTGTTAAAGAAAAAATGGGTGATCCACTATTTTTGAAGATTTTAAACTGAACATGATTGTATTTATGTAGGAAATTATTTTTTTAAAAATTTTCAATACAAATTGAAGTTTAACACATAACAAACAAAGTAAATGAGACAATACAATAACTAATATTATACGCCCCCCTTCTGTACTTTTCTATCATTTTTTAAAGATTTAAATAACTAGATTATCAAAAAATATTATCTGGATCAGAAATGTTTAATCTTAATCTCTCTCTTCTCTCTCAATATCTCTTTCTTTCTCTCTCTCTACATTTATATATATATAAATATGGGGGAATAAAAGTTTTCTCACACATACTTATTCACTCACTCATCACGAGATTTCCGGAAATTTAAGATACGGACGTGAAATTTGGTCATTGTGTTTCTTTTGTTGAATAGATATTCCCTAAGAAAGAGTTTTCGTGGAAGGAAATTGACTTTTGAGGGGATTGCGGGAGCGTTATACACAAATATTCCCGTTTTGGAACTATTAGACTAACAGACTTGAATTTCGACAAGCATGCTTCTATTATTCAGTAGAGACCCGCTAAGAACGGGTTATCGTGGAAATTGACTCAGAAGGGAAGGTAACCTGGGAGTTTAAAATAATTATTTTTCCGTGTTAGAAATTCCTGTCCATTTTAAATTAAGAGGCAAGGGCTATAAGAGTGTTTTTATGTATAATCAATCCTTCATGCTAGGACATTAATATTAATAATTTAAATGCAATAAATAGTCATAAAACATCATAAAATACCCAGCAAAGTCGTATTTATTTTTAGTGAAACTCCTTTTTAATCCCGCAACTGATTTGCTCGTGCACCGTACGGCTACTAAAAGCTGCCACAACCGGTTTGCTCGTACGCTGTACGAGGTGCTAATATTTTCTTCGTTCTATATTTGATTTCAACATATTTTTAATTCTTATAGTAAGATTATTAGTGCTAGTTTTTTTAAAAGATGCAGTTTTTGTGCATGGTACTGAAATACTTCTCCACCGGGATTTTCTTTGAGGTGAAGGAGGGAATTTTTCTTTGAAGGCGGGAATTTAGATTCTTAAAATATTCGATAAGAAACAGGGATTGGCACAGCAATGTGGAATTTGTGATTTCAGAAGAAATGAAAATGAAAAGATAATCCAAAAAGGCCGATATTATCTCTGTCTCCATCGCAATGTAAGCCTTAGTATTACACCAGGCTTTAAATTGTGTGTCCATATATATATATATATAATATAATATATATATATTTAAAATATATATATATATATATATTATATATATATATATATATATATAAGGATATATACTCTTAACTCACAGTACATAAAATAATCACCAGTTTAAAAAAGGGAACGAATGTGAAAATTTTGAAAAGTAGTGAAAAAATTCCTTTTTAAGATATGTGAAAATTCTTCATAACATGCAGAATTTACTTATAGAAAGTAAAAGTTTAGGTTTTTTGTGTTCCATAATTATAAAATAAGAAATAGTGTGAAAAGTTATTGAAAATTAAAATAAAATTCTTCTATCTTAGCATTCTGTTGAGTATTATGCTAAATTATATATCATAACACAATAAAATATTAATATTTTTTTTTAAAATTTGAGTTAGAAGGATATCAATTCTTTTTCCACACCGAAGGAGAACGCTATAAAAAAAGGAATTGAATAGCAAAAATTAATCAAAATATTGAAATCTTTATTTTGATTTTGAACTAATTTACTTTAATCATAAAGTTAACCTTGTATCAAACTCCATAAAAAATATTTAATTAGGGGACATTTTCTTTTAATATACTTATGGTATTTTCTATTTTCTTTCATCCATGGCCAAGTCTCTTGTTTATGAACAAAAAAAGCGAATTGATAGCAAAATTGCTTTGATTGCTTGACTGATAGAGTTTCTCGCTAAATTTTTAGTATATTGTTCTTTAATAATTGAATTTCTTATTGCAATGGGCTATGACCGGGCCACTCACAAATAACCGGTGGGCCACAGGTTGAGTCTCACTGGCTTAGATAATTTAGGTGAACATTTTTCTTTTTAGAAGATCATATCTTTTTATAAGTAATATTCCCTCTCAGTCTATGTTTCTTCTTTATATATAAATTCCCACTATTAGCTCACTCTCTCTCTATATATATATTTATTTATATATATATTTATCTTGTTCAAATTTTCAATCGTTAGTAAAATAATTTCTATTCATCCAATCAAGTTAAAATGCATTTTTTAAAACCTTGTAGTGCATGACTTTTGATGTAAATACATTTTTCAAATATTAATTCATTAATTAATTAAAATATATGTACCGGCTTTTGACTCCAACTTAGATTCGTCTCCATTGTTGTAACAATGCAGCTGTTAAAACGATGACAAAAGTTGGCGTCGAAGACCAGTTTTTCAGCCAAACTGGATGTGCATTGTTACAACAATGCATACAAATCATGCTCTTTTTTATTTTCTACTATTAGTTTACTCTCTCCCTATTTATATACATATTGTTTAAATTTACAGTCGTTAGTAAAATAATTTCTATTCATCCATTCAAGGCAGGAATTGACTTAAAAAGTTTTTTTCATATTACATGTTTTTCTTTATAAACTTTTTTGATATAATTTGTATATGTGTTACATTCGCTCATGATTAACATTTAATAGACCGTTGATAAAATAAACGGCTATGGATTACATTTGGCACTGTACACGTGAAGCTCATATAAAATTTATTTTAATTTTGACGTGTATAAATGTATTATTTAAGACTGTATTATTACTACAAGCGTTCTCAGCTTTTTCGACATGATTATAAGAAAGACTATAGACACAAGGGGATCCCGATAACACTGGATTCGGTAACACGCGACTCTGCTTATCATACGGTTTCACCATGGCTCCATTAATAAGAAACATTTGTGATATCATGACAAGACAATGGAATAGCATAATTCCTTTTTTTAGTTAATAAAATTCGCATTAATCATTCGCGTTTGGTTTCTACTCTCTTATTGTTAAGAACAGAGATTAATACTATTTTTTTGCTAAAAAAATTCAGTTTCCTTTAAAAAAATTGTAAGTTCTTTTTATCAATTGTTTTTGGTGGGGGATGGGAGAGATATTTTTTGTGACATGCATGTAAATATATACAGTAATTGTTCATATGTACTATACAGAAATAAAAACTTTATTTCCTCTTTAGTTAAACCATTAAAAATAACTGAATTAATTATGGAATGAAATAAGTTTTTCGAAGAGTCATTTTTTTAAAAAAAATTTTTTCATCTTGTACAATTTTTGATTCTAAAATATAATTCTCAATCAATCCTTTTTTTTTTTTTTGATTTAAAGCAATCTTCAGTAATTATTTTATTGGTTTTATATCTCACTTAAGACTCTCAGAAATCAACTTGTCGAGGAAAATTTCACTAATTTTTCAATCTAAATACACTGCTAGCCACACAAAATGCAACACCTGAAGGAAACATGCAAACCATGTGAAATTTACACCATGCGTTGGCAACGAATGAAACATGCAAATCATTAGCATTATAGCTCGGGCGCACATCACGGGTGACTGCAGCGCTATCCGCAAGTGCTGTATAAGGAGAGAACAGACTGGCGATTTGAAGAACGGCAATTGATTTATCGCGCATTTTTTCCCGTAAGCTGTTTACCTATGCCTCCTGAAAGACAACGAGCGTTTTTTGACCAAATTTCTGAATTCGATTGAGGAAGAATAGTAGCCTACAGAGATTGCGGATTATCCTTCAGAGAAATCGGTCAATGTGTTGGACGAAACCAAGAACTGTGATGAGGATCTGTCATTGATGAATGCAGAAGGAAACGACGGACCAACGAGGCCAATCGCCTACATCTCATTGCACCACTACTTGTGATAACTGGCGGGTTGTGCGCATGGCAGTGATGAATCTCGCAGCCACATCATGAACCATGGCACAACAGATTCAGTGTTACGCATCATTCGGTGTCCGCTCGCTCCATTCATCGCCGTTTGCAGCAGGAAAGGTCCACAAGGCGTCTATTGCTTCATTTAGCCTTGACTGTAAACTCACAGGCTTTTGCACCCTCAAACGGAGCAATAAACGGTGGAAATGGAAAGTGGAATGGAATGATATTATGTTTAGAGATGAATCTCGCTTCTGCCTGCAACATTACGATGGTCGGATTCGAGTTTGGAGACACCATGGTGAGAGGCTGTTGAGCTGTTGCGTTATGTATCGCCACACTGGTCTTGCATCCGACATCAGGGTTTGGAGTTGTATTGGATTTCACTGCCACACCCGTTTAGTACGCATTGCCAGTACACTGAACAACCAGAGCTACATCTCTGTGGTGTTGGAGTCCGTGGTCCTCCCATACATTAAGCGCTTACCATTAGACATATTCCAACAGGATAAGGCTCAACCACACGGGGTGTTCAAGGTTCTTCTTTACCCATCAGATTGAACTTCTTCATCGGCCTACTTGTTCTCCCTATCTATCACTAATCGAAAACGTGTTATCCTTGCTTGCGCAACAACTGGCCCGGGATACACCTCCCGCTACTACACCAAATCAACTTTAGCAATATATGGAAGCCGCATGAAGACTGCTGTACCCCAAGATTCATCCAAATCCTCTTTGATCTATGCCGAGGCATGTGACAGTGGTTATAGCCAACAATGGTGGCTACATTAACTACTGATTTGGTGATCATTTACACGTCACAAAAAGGTTGAATTTCAAAAACATTCTACTTTGTATTAAACCTCTCACGAATCCCTTAATATTATTCAAGCACACACAAATTAACTTTTTTTCACGGATCCTTAAGAGCCACAACGCTCTCCAGAGGTCCATAGGAGTCAATTTGGGAGCCTATGATCTAGTCCAGTGCTTCTCAAACGTTCAATATTTGATCCCCGATATTCAATCATAATTTTCAGCACTCCCCCTCCAAATAATTACAATGTATTGATTTCAATAATACTATACTTGGACGCTAAGGCTACAATACGACTTTAACCTCTTAAGTACCATTGGTGTATATAAACGTCTCCCTCCGTCAAAGCGTTAATTGCCCCGAACGTATATATACGTCTTTCCTAAGTAAGATCTTTCCATAAAATTATTCCGAAGGCTTTGGAATGCAATTAAAGTACCTTATAGTGTTTGCGAAGGATTTATACTTCGAAGAGTTTGCTTATTTATTCTTTTCTCCCCCCCTCCTCTCAATACATCACACACACGCGCCTATGAAGAAAACAGTGACATTGGAGAGCGAATCGTGTAACTTTTAATCGGCAGTGAAGGATTAATTATAAACCGTACAAATTATCAAGATATGAGTTAATTTGTGTTTATATGACAAGCCCATGGGGTCGCTGTGGTTCACACTATCATTATTAAACTTTTTCTTATCTTAGTAAAATTATATAAATTTGTACATTACTAAAACATTTATATAAGTGTATTATATCAGTGTAAATGTGTATTTTATTTATTATGTCAGGAATATATTTGTTTACTTTCAGTAATTTAATAATATTTAAAATAAATTTTTTCAAATTTTAAAATATGCTCACGTTTCCCTGGGGGGCGCACCCCACAGTTTGAGAAGCCTTGATCTAGTCTAGTCTGTTTGAATTAACTGAACGTTGTGAACGCACTTATTACAAAATAGATTTTTTTTCTTTTAGCATAAAATAATAAAATAAAAATCTTCCTATTAATTTTTTATATTTTTTATTAAATATTATAAAAGTTTAAAGACTTATCCTTATAAAAAATTGCATATGTTACAAATACAAATGTTTAAAGTATTTTAATAAAAACACGTGTTTTTCAATATTTTAATACCTGAAATCTTGGTTTTTTTTCCCGTTTTATTTAAAAATTCAAGGTAAAGACAACATTAAGTACTGTATTAAAGAGAACCTTTTTCAAATATATTTGTAAAAAAAAACAATTAGTGAAATTATGTAGCCTTATCGTGAAAGTAATTTATTCTGTTCTAGTTAAACAATTAAAGAATATAAGAAAAAAATTACAATAAGGATTTATTTTCCAATACTTGGCCTCCTTCATTAATACAAATTAATGGCGAACATAAATTCAGTATTTAGTCGCATTTGTTTTAGGTTTTTTCCCCTCGATGAAATGTGAGCCTTATGTAATAAATTAGGAAATCGAATAGCAAATTAATTACGTTTAGAAGAATGAATGTGGAAAATACTTCTTAAAAAGACTTGGAGTTCTTGAAATACCTCAATTGTATTCGAGAACTAATTGTTGTAATAATCAATTCTCTGGAAGTTTACGAACCAAATTTTTGAATTGCAAAAAGTTTAAAAAACTCATTTCTTTTATGGAAATTATATTTAAATCAGTCAGTGTGTGTGTGCATTGTTCAGTGTACTTTAAATTTTTCAAAAAAACTCATTTTCCTTCAAAATCATTAAGAAATTTTATTTTTAATTTTTTTTTATTTTAGTAATATTATTAAAAACCGTAAAACGTTTGTTCGCTTAAAAATATGAGGAACATGCGAAAAATAAAATTCATTCAGTTGTACAAAATAAAAAACACAATATTTATTGAAAAAAAAAATTTTATATCTATCTGAAGATTTTAATCACTTCTACAAATAATCACCTTCTACATTTAAACATTTGTCGAATGTATTCGTGAGGATGTGAATTTCCATGTTATATTGTGTTCTGTTCCTAGTGGTTAAGGTAATGAATTAATGCTTGGCGTGTCATGAGTTTGAGCCGAATTTCTACTGAGCCCTTGCCATGTTGAGGGGTTGAAACACGTCAAATCTGTCGAAGATTTAAGCCCTCTCGTCGGTGTGGTGTGGTAGCTTAGAGAAGGGGATTCCAGCTCGGTGTCGTCTTCTTCTCTTGACCAAGATTCAAAACTACGAGGCCTGTCACCAATAGCTCTTGTATTATTTTATATTGCGACATTAATAATAAAAGGAGCCAAAATCTTAATGACAACTTTATCAGCGTTACTTTTTTAGACGCAAATGCTGTCACAAATTTCAATTTGAGAGAGAAGTCAATTCCAGTAAAGCATCAAATATGTAATATAAGTGGAAACTGCCTCGTAACAAAGACTATTAGTAGGCTAAGAACAGGTCATACTAGAGGAATGAAGTTTGTTAGGGATGTCAGAACTTATAGGAGTTGTAATAACTGTTTAAATACAGAGTTAACACCTGCTGATATTTTTGACTGTCCAGCTCTTTTTGCTTCCCTACTAGAAATAGGAGTTCCGTTTTCATCAACAAACCTGTATGTGGATAATATTGAACAGATTGCCAGAACTGTCATCTGGGCCCATGGTACTGTTTGATTTTATCCCGTCATGGATACATCATCATCATTAATAATAAACATTCACTCCGTATTATACTGTTCTGCCACCAGTGCATTAAGCCAGGTATTCAATGCAAATCATTATTGTGAGACTACGGCTAGCCATCCAAAACAGGAGGCGTAGAATACTTTCTTGAGCAACTGTGTTTTTTCACGACAATGCCCGCCCTCACTTCTGCAACTCAACAACTGATTTATGAACTCGACTGGGAAACTTTTTATCACTGTAGTCCTTATCTTACTTCCAGCAATTACTGCGTTTTCCTAAGCTAAAAGAATTTCTGGATGGTAAACGTTTTAGAAATGATGAAGAGTTTAAGGATTCAGTGCCCACTTTTCTAAATGCGATAATGAGGAAGAGCTATAACATGAGGTTTCAACCAAGAACCCAATAAAATCCAAAATTTTACCTCAATATAATTTCATAAAATCGGAAATTCTACAAATAAGGCATGAGTTAATATTCTGTGAATTAGCCATATAAAGAAAATTCTTCAAACGGGTAATTATTTTAAAAGGCTTTTAAAGTAATCATACAGTTTTCATTCTAATAAAGCAAGCAAATCTAAATACATATATCATGGACTGTAACAGTTTAATATTTTTGATTATCGGTCTGTCTATTCTCTTGCTGAATTCTTAACAGAAATTTTTTTAAAAAAAGTGATTCTAATAGCTTTCATTTTTCAAAGCCGGTATGAATGTTTCATTTCTGCGCTTAGTTTATACCTGATTAATTATGATAATGGTAAAAACAAAATGACAATATGTGATTTATAATATTTGTTTCAATTCTTATACACACACTATAAGATCAAACTCACCATATATATTTATTTATTTACCTTGGTGGAATTTTCAATCGTTAAAAAAATACATTTTAAAGCGCTCATTTGAGCTGAAATATTATATATATGATTATTTTGGATTACAATACAAAAATTTAATTATAATTAATAAATATTAATTGATTAAAACTAATTATTTAAATAATTACAAATACAGCCACGTTGGCATCATTTTTGGCGACTTAGCGACCATTTTGGCGACTTGTGTTAAAACTTGAAAAGTTTTTTTTTCCCACGTGTTAAAGCATTCAATTGAACTTAAATTTTATATACAAAATTTTTTTGGATGACATACGATACTTTAATGATAATTAATAAAAATTAATGACCACTTAATTGTGTGATTCTGTCATACATATATACACATTTATATTAATTGTAACTATTTAATAAAAAGTAGCTAAAATAAAATTTTCTTTGTTGATCTAAGTAGGAGTTGGCTTAAAAATTTTTTTTTTCCATTACTTGTTTTAAAATTACTTGTGGTTAGTGTTATTAACTTTGTTAAAAAGCAAATTTTGATTTAAGCTGTATGTAATTAAACTCGAAGAATGTGATTTCGTCTCGCGGCGCCTTCATAAATATTAGGTTATTACAATTTTGATTAAAATCAGACTTGTATAATTATTCTTGTTTTTTATTGTCTGCTACGTCTAGAAATTTCATCTTTAAGCTACAGTGAAAATATAGATCGTTTGATACTCATTTTCAAAATTTGGATGAAAACTTCTTTCATGATCAAAATAGATAAATATATATGTCCTGTGATTTATCAGATAAGATAAACGTTCCAACAGAAAATATTTATGAAATCTTTATAAATAAGGTAGTCATTTAGGCAGCAATACGCAGGAAAAAAATACATTACTTTGAAAAGAATGAAAAATAAATGTTCTTTTTGTGTTAACTTTTCATCGCCCCCTGCGTCCAAGGAGTATAGCTAAGGGGTCTAAGGGGTGTTAAATTTCTAGAGGGCTGAAAATATAAACAATTTTCAAACAGGTATAATTCTTTTAAATTTAAATTAAACAATTTGAATCTTTTACACATCATTTATAAAGGATGGGGCTTCAGAAAAGTATAAAATGTTTAAAATATAATTATAGTTTTAAAAACTATATACATATGAAAATAAGAAACTTTTCTATAAGAAATATTTATTTAGTTTTACGTTGCGCATGCTATTTTCTAAAATAGTTGCTTTAATTACTAGCTATTAGTTGATTTATAAAGTTAAATGTATCCTTATTACACTGTAGTAGTATTATATTAAAAGAATAATAAATTATATTTTTTTAAAATTAAAAAATTACATTTTCAAATTTTTTAAAAATATTTAAATATTTTTGAAATATTTTGAAATACAAAGGATATATTAGTCTTAAATGATGTAGGTCTTAAAGAGTGTGATACATTTTATAATTCTATAAAATTTTATACTCTTTAAAGGCTACTATTTCAGAAAATAGCGTGGGCAACGCAAAAATTACTTAATATTTATTACAGAATTTTCATATGCTTATAATTTTTAAAATCATGGTTATATTTTAATCACATTTTATACTTTTCTGAAGCACCGTTCCTTTATAAATAATGTGTAAAAGATTCGAATTATTTAATTTAAATTTAAAAGAATTATACCTGTTTGAAAATTGTTTATACTTTCTGACCTCTAGAGAAATTTTAACACCGCTGAGACACCTTTTAATGAAGAGGAAGGTTGGCTGACCATAAAATTATGTTTAATCCTAAAAGTTTAGTTCCTAAGGCCAGTGGCGTAACGTACACCTCCACATACTTCGCATTGCGGGGGCAGGGTCCTAGGGGGCCCAAAGTCTGACTGTCACCAAGTACCTACCATTTGTAAAATCCAACTTGAGGGCCCGAAACCTGACTTTGCAGAGGGAAGGGCCGAATGCTTCGTTACGCGACTGCCTAAGACTAAGAGTTTGTTATGTACTACTGAGGTTATCTTATTTGGTCTTATACTGGCTAGTATAAAAAAAAGTCGATTAATAATAAATTATTATATTAATTTACATGAAGCTGCAGAAAGGTATCATTTATCGTTTCTCTAGGTACCTGCTAAAAAGAAATAATTAAATTATAATCTACAATTCAAAAAAGAAATTTTCCTTCTCATCATTCTAATGATAAATCATTGAATAAATTTCATGTTGACTAAAATGAGTATGAATCGAAGCTTTCAGAAAATATCTCAGAAGAGTTTCAGAATTTGAATATTTATTTAGTTTTAATTTAGTGCCATTTTTTTTAATCAAATGACTTATCATTACTGCTAATTTTTAAATAACTCTTTGAAATTGAGATGACTATCGACTCTTGTATCCAAGCTATTGAAAAAAAGCATATAAATGTATTTTATGTATATATTTAGTTTTCATTTGAATAAGAATAATCTTATAAAACTGTTTAAAGAATATTATTAAAAGAAAAAATTATTTAAGGGCAAATTTGTGGCTAAAAAATTAAAAAAGAATGATATATTTTCAAAACATTCTCTATTTATGGAAACCGCTTCCATCATAATAACATTTTGCTGTAATAATATAGTTAAGACTTTTCAACAGAACCTGAACTACGAATTTTGAAAAATTCATACCATTTTGAAAATTAGGATCAATTGAAATAACTAATGTTTTGTCTTTTATTATTTATTTTGTTAAAATTTGTCTAAATTTAACTATGAATAAATCAACTTCTAAATTATATATATTTCAAAAATCTTTTTTTAGGCTATGTATAGAAGTTTTAGCTATATCTAGGCAAAATGTTTTTAAAAAAGAAACCTTTTTAGTAAAAGTAAAATGTTTTGAAAATATGTCATTCTTTCTTCATCTTTTACTAAACAATTGCATTTAAATAATTTTTTTCTGGTAATAATATTCTTAAAACAATTATACCTATATACATATATTCTAATTTAAGGGGACACAAAAGAATTCAATTCACCAAAATCGGTGAAAAAACCAAATTTAATTTTTTTAGCCTAAATTATTTTTTATACAATTTTCTATTACCTCACAAAATTTGAAAGCTCTAAACTTAAAAAACGCAGAATTTGGATAACGTTTACGTTCGTTTTTATTCACATCCCTATGGCAAATCAAAACATTAAACTTACTTTTGTCAGAAAGATAAAATAACTTGTTTGTCTTCATTTAAAATGCTAAGGCTTTTTTTCTATTGTGCCTAATGCTTTGAATTTTTTTTTCTCGTTGCCAATAGTACATGTAACAATAGTTGGTATGCATTTTTGAATCAAAGCAATACTTATTTTTTGAAAAATAATTGAACTCAGAATTTATACATTTTTTAAAGATTTTTCAATAAGCATTTATAAAAAGAGATATTAATAAATTATATATTTAATATAAGATATTATTAAATCATGTTATCGCAAAACCCATACCAACTTTTGTTACACATAGTTTGACGTACTTGTAAATTAAATTTCAAGCGTGTACGTAATTTGTTGTAGGAGGAGTAGCATTTTAAAATCATTTCACAAATTTTAAGTTTTTTCCTAAAAAATTATATGGCTAGCTTTTTATGAAATTTTGAGCACAAAATTTGTTTTACATAGTATATGCACATAGGAGACAACCAAAAATTTTTTAAAAATCCTTAAATTAAAAATGTTTGCATAAATCGTACCATGTCCCCTTAACTGACACTAAATATTTAAAAATTATTCATTTATACCCTTCTTTGAAAACAAGGATCCCAAACGTAGTCAGCCACTACACTACAACCAATGTTCCTTTTTTTTATTTAATCATTTATCCATTCTAAATGAAAAAATGTACAAGGGTAGGTCAAAAAGTAAGGAGACTTTGAAATTTCTCTTTCTAAGATTGTGCAACAGCGCTAGTATCCAGCGCTAAATGTGGGGTAAGTCGGCAATATTTCTATATGTCGCAGGAAAATGACGAAATTAGGAATTTCATGAAAAGGGATAGGATCAATTGACAGGAGATATTAAAATAACGTCTCTTCAAGGTCCTTTCCATCATGAAAGTAAGTGATATTATCGAACCCTGAACTATTTTAGTGAAATGATGAAATGAACAAGTCCGAATTTGCGTTGGCAAAATGCTGCCCAAGGGCTAAAGAAACACCTAGAGGGTCGAGTCCTTGTATTTCCTATAACCATACAGGTAGTACTATCCATCCCCTAAATATTAACCCGATATCTTTAAAAAATGGCCCCATAGGATTAACATAGTGATTGATATTTTAGTGCGTAAGCAACCGAGAGGAAAAATGTTATAAGTCAAAAAATACCAACCTAATTTTCTAATTATTTGTTAATTAGTTTCGAATAAATATTTTGTATTTCATTGACAATTGTTATATTACTTAATTCTAAGTTTAATAATGCACCGTATTTGTTAAATAAACACTTTCAAACGACAATATTATTTCATCATTTCGCTGAAACATGTCAAGATTTGTTCAAATCCTTTACTTTTAACAGGGAAATGACCTTCAAAAGACGTCATTTTAACATCTCACGCCAATTAATCATCTCCCTAAGAGATTTGATGAAATTCTAATTCCATCATTTTCTTGCGATTATACAACTTTTCACTCGTATTTCCTTGTAGTCGTTGGAGTATAGGAGACCGTTACACATGGCAGTTCCATTGTCAGTCTGCACCAAAGAGGAAAGAAAGGTAGGGATTTGCTATTTATTTGTGGAAAGTGTCATATCTGGGGTAGATACTAGCCATCCTCTTCCACCCTATACCCTCAACGACGACGATCTTCAGTGATGAACTGCCGACTTTTCCTCGTCACATAAAGAAGTTCTTTCCAGTTTGAAGCCCTCTATCCATTCACAGATCTTGCTTCGAGATTAGCAACTGTCATCATATTGAGCCTCAAGCGATGAATAATTTTCCGAAGGTTTCATACTTCTTGAAACAAAAAGCGAATCACTGTCCTACTTTCCTCCTTGGTACAGATCGACAATGGGGCTACCATGTTGAATGGTCTGCTAAACCCCAACGACTGCGAGAAAAGACGAGTGACACGTTTTTGGCGACTATCTCTCATTCAGCCCTTTGGATATTAGTGCTGCTGCCAAACCTTGGAAAGAGAAATTGCAAAAGTCCCTTCACTTTTTCACTTACCCTCGTATATTATTTTGGAGTTAATTTTATTTTAAAATCAATAAATTTTATCAAAAATATAATCTAAATTAAATATCTCAAAATAATAAGACAATTAACCTCCCCTTTCCTAATATTTTACACAATCCATTTCCTTTCTTTCACTGTTTTTACTATAACAACCATCAACAAAACGTATTTTCAGCAAATACTCTTTTTCCAAACTTACCGGAAAAGTATAAATATAGTGTTATGGAGTCCAAATATGCTATGTAAAACACAAAGTACATCAAAGACAAAGAGAACTCTCACATCTTCTTTCGCGAACCCTTTCCCTTAACAAAAAGAGGAATGCCACGAAGGTGTTTTTGAGAAAGGAATTTCCTTTCCATTCTTCCCAAAAGGTGAATAGAGTGGAACCCAGATTCCAGAAATAAAGTCGCGAACTAAAGACAGAGCTTTGGCGGGAAAAAGGGGTGGACGAGGGGGTAGCAAATCGCGAGAAGCGGTCCTCTTTAAGAGAGTATCGCCTTTATTGGGCTTTATTTAATTTGGCAATCGCATTTTTCTTTGGTATTAAATTCAAGAGGCTGGATTCTTCTCGATAGGTGTGGGGTGCAAGGGGGGAGAGAAAATGTCGCAAAAGGCAGGCTCTTCCATTATTAATTCGATTTACTCAGAAAGGAAGGAATTTTCGATAAATCTTCTGCAGCCCCCCACATGTTCGACACGGGCCGAGATGTTAGGATAACAAACACAATACCATTTTTTGCCATCCCCCCCTTCTTACAATTCGAACAGAAAACGTCGTCTGAGACACTTTAAAAGAAATGGAAAATCTTTCATTTCATCGCCTACTCTATTAAAGTACACAACACGGGAATGGGATAACAGGGAAGGGGGATGTAGAGAGGGGTGAGAATAAAGTGAAGTGAAGTCAATGCACCGCATCAGCGGAGGCGCTTTCCACCCCGTTCCCATTTTGAGTATGTTTTTTGCCATACATGATTTAACTTTTTACCCCCTTCGCTAGAATATCGTTTGCATCGCCTCTTTTATTCTAGAATCAAATAGAAGTAAATAAAATTTGGCATGTGTGTTTAACCCAGGTATTTGAATGAATATTTAAATCATTTCGAGAAGTTTTACAAGTTTATTTAGTTCGATTATTTCGACAGATAAAAATTGTTTTTTGAAGAATCGATGTGTCATGTTCGAATAAGTTATCAACGGGGGGAGGGTGAGATGAATTTGATTGTTCGTTTGAGAAAGACGTAATCACGGAGTAAATAAGTTTAAAGGACAGTTTACAGATGAAGAAAAATTCGATTGAATTACGATGAATAAAAAGTTTTAAAAATATGCAAAATTCAATGTTGATTTTGAAAAATTTTTGTTAAGGGATTTGAAATAAGACGAATGTTAAGGGATTGGAATTTTTAAGTCGAATAAAAAAGTTTCATTAGTTTTCGTGAAAAATATTGTTAAAGGTATAAAAAATAGACTTCTATAAAATTATATTTAAATGATTTAAAATGCATTTATAAAAATGATAACATGACTATATAATAGACGAAAGTAAAATACGTACACACTTTGTCATTGCGCATAACTTTGGATGTTGATTAATTTGAAACACAGTGAACTTCGTTTGCACACATGTGAGAATACCTTTAGCGCAAAATACAGTGAAATACGTTTAACGCGAAAACGTTTAAGACGAAATATCGATTTAACCGTAATAATACAACGGTACCGTCAAACTGTTATGTATTTTCATGCATTGTTTTCTCTTAACACGAAATGAAAATCGCTTAACACCAAAAGGTTTCTTTACTGGAAATGAACAAAATACGGAAAACACCAGCCGAAATTTGAGAAAGTTTCTTTATTACTGGGCCGTCCTACTGTATCCTCGGAATAATTCGTCATAGTAGATGATGAAAATGTGTATACAATCCCAATTATGGCAGACAAAGACATTTTGGAGTCTTTGAAGCGCAAAAAATATCATCGATGCAGATTACGATGAAGGAAATGAATGAATAGTGTAGCTCCTGTCCAAAACAAATTTTTAGCTATTGAATCTTAAATTCTTGTAAGTATTAAATGTTTTTAATCTTCGTTTGTGGCAATTGTACCAAAATTAAAACTTTTAAATTATTAAAAAAAGCATTTGTTTTTATTTAGAAATAAAAGTAATTAAAAAAATTCTGGAATATTTTTCTAATACAATGCATATTTGAAGAACTATAATTTTTTAAACTTTTAGTTGACATTTTAAAAATACAATAATGCAGTTGATATGCTTTATTATAAATGTAAAACGAATAAAAAAATTCAAATTTAGTAAATGGAATTTGATTTTACAATTTATGCAAAAAATTAAAAAAATTCTTCCAATTAATTCAATTTATTTGCTCTTTGAACATCAAACAGCTCAACATTTGGAATAGATTATCCTTCACCAAATATGATCTCAACTTTACGAAATAAAATCGAAAATAATTCAATTATAAGTATTTTTAGATAAACTGTTTCTCTAATAAAAGGCGTGCTTCGCTATAAATAAAGGAGCAATCTTTGTTCACTTCTACACTTAAGAATATTCTAATCTAAAACGCTTATCCTATACATTCTAATTCATAATTTAAAGTGCACTATTTTTAAATAATAATAATAATTCGTTAACATTCTGACATATATCCGACCAACAGAAACTGCAATTCTTACTCGTCCGCTTCACGCAATCTTATTCCTATTATTTCTTATCAAGATACAATTTATTTCTGATCAAAAGCTTTAGAATGGCTATCATTTATTTCTGCTGCTGTTACGAAGAATTCAGACGATTTAGCTGTCAGTTAAAGTATTCTTTTCATTCTTGTTTTTATGATCTTAGGGTCACAGTAACATACGTACATTTCTGTAGTCATCTTTTAATCGTTTTTTTTTCTTTGTATCTTGATGTTTCGTTTATTTTTTTATGACATGATATTTCGAATTAGGAAGAAGTTTCTTACGAAAGAAATACGTTTTATCAAAGAATGTTTTTCCTGATCTTCGAAACATTAAAAAAATATTGCAGAGTAAAAAGAAATCGAAAAAAATCGTTTGTCTAAAAATAATAAAAACAAACGATATTAGAGGCTGTGTTTTAAAATGTTTTTTGATAAATACATTAGAATCAATTTTTCAATTGAAAGAATTTAGAATTTTTCTTGTTACATATTGTATTATTCAAAAATAATTACATTTTTTTTGAAAATCAGTTTACAGTTAATCGCAATAGTTTTTTACTATTATTAAAAGAAGAGCAGTAATTCACACACACACACATTATTTACTTTGTTTCTGAAATTCTTATTTCTAATTGTAATAAGCTAATGGTTATGAATGCTAAGAAAATATATGCAAGTCATTTATTGATAATTTTATATCTTTTTACTTCAAAAACATTGAAGTTAATTGAATGTTGTTTATTCCTATTCTTTAAAATATTTAATTTGCCTTTATTTATAGAATGCTTACCAATAAGAAAAAAGCTTATTTTTGAAAATTCCCAAGTATAAAATATTGTTTGCTGGTTCAATTTTGCATAATTAGCAAAGAATATTTTAATGTTATTTTTAATTCATTTAGATTTAAATTTTTTTTAAAAAAACTGATTTCATTATTTATATCTACACTTATTAAATCCAGTTCTTAGGTGTCGAGTTCTTAGGTGTTTTGCAATCATTAAATTATTCAAATTGGTAAAATGATGAAAGATAATACTAATTCAACTTCCCAAGACTAATCTTGAGTTCTTTTTCGTTTTCTTCTAGCAGAATACTCACAACAAAAAAAATTTTATCAAACTTATTTTGAAAAATTCAGTTTACTTTTTAAAGACCTAGGAAAATCACAGAATGTTCCGATAGTTTTTTTCCCTAAAGAAAATTTTTGTTTTCTTTATAGATATGTAAAATTTATATTGTTCTTTCGTGACACATTCATACCATTCTATTTTTTCAATTCCTACTATTAGCTCGCACTGTCTATGTATTTATTTATTTATATATTTGTATATTTATTTATTTATCTTTGTGAATTTTTAATCTATAATAAAATACATTTTAATGCGCTGAATTGAGCTGAAATTTCCTATATACAGGATCATTTTGGATGACAATACAATAATTTAATTATAATTAATAAAAATTAATTGATGAAAACTAATTACCACTTAATGTTGTGATTCTGTCCTATGTATATACATGTTTATATTAATTGTAATTATTTAATAAAAAGTAGCTAAAGTAAAATTTTTCGTTGTTGATCTAAGTAGGAATTGACTTAAAAACTATTTTTTATATTACTTGTTCTTATTGAATACATAATGAAATAATTCCCGTGTATCACAAGTATCACACGAAGCTTACAGAAGTAAGTATAACAAACAAAGTATGACATGTAAAATAAAAGATAAATTAAAAAACAAAAGTTGTGAAAGAAATGAAATTACAAAACTCAAACAATTAAGTTGACTAAGACAAACAAGTATATTATTAAAATAATTAAATAATTAAGCAATGAAACCAAGATAGTGAAGTAACGTACGCAAAACGCAATGAAGCTATAAAATCTGAACCATGAAAATTTCAAAATTAAAACAAATGAAGTTAAAAAATAATGAGAATGTAGCTTTACTTGAAACAAACTGAAGATAGTTTTGAGACATGTTGATTTTAAAAGCATTTTGCAGGCATTTTATTTATTTATTTAATTTTAAACAAAAAAGAATAAGATGTTTAACACTTGGCCGAGGACCAGCAATGTAGTCACAACGTGTGGGAGGGCACAGGTTAAATCCGTTGAGGTTCACTTTAAAATTACCATGGCCGGTAAAGAATTGCGTGATTTCACAATTTGTAAAAAAGTGATATCACAATGCATTCATTCTTTGGAGAATGTTCTGAACAAATTTTTTGTCAGAAAAAAAGTAGCTGATCGAGTGTACCGATTGTTCCAAAGAATCACGGCATTTTCTTCAGTTTTTTCTTTGAAAAGAATTTCGAAATATTAACTGAGATGTAAACCCCACTCTTGGTTGTGGAGTTAGGCAAGAAATCAGCCCTTTCATTTCCCAAAATTCCAATATGACCACTAACAAAAGTAAAAGACTCTAGGATATCTGTGACCTTAAAATTGAAACAGACATAAGAACATCTATTGAATTTCCATAAAAACATTTGTGCAAGTAGAGATATTTCCCAGAGTTTCTAAAGAAGAAAGGAAATCCTAAAAACAAATCAAATTATTTGAAGTGCCTTAATTCTGCATGATCCATTTTATAGTATGGCCAATACTTAAATATTCAGCAATAAAAACTGTACATTTATCGCTAATTCTGAGTTACCAATGTCTAATGTCAATACCATTATGGAAAATTACAAATGCAAAACCAACACGATTACTAATTTTGCTTCCATGGGTAAAGCACAAACAAACAGATAATCATTTACAACCTTGCTGTGGTAGCTGATAATGTGGATAGCACTCCGTTCTGAAAATCTGAAAGAGGTACTAAATAGTCGTTGCTGGACACTGAAGATGTACTTAGCAAATCTCTAAAAGCAATATGTTGAAGGATAAATATGTCAATAAGAGCGAAGTCGTCAGATATTACAAAAACTTATTCATAAACTTATTATTTTGCTTTCATGATACATTCATGTTGTTATATTGTAGATATATTTTTTGTATTGTAATTTCTTTTTCTGCCAACAAACAAACTAGTTCGTTGAAATGCCTTACAGGTTATTATAAATAAATTCTGATTTCTAGAACTTTCATCATTTTCAAAATTTCTTGTCATGTTTTGAACATCATAGAGGATATTGATATTTAACTGATATCATCTAATCTTGGGATTCAATGCTCTAGTAATGTTCTACTTCAAAATGAAGTAATAGCATTTTATTTAAATTAAATCATTTCTTTTAGAATTCATTACTCTAAACTCGAAATAAAAGAAGTTTTCACTATTTGCGGAGCACATATTATTATTCGATAAGATTCGAACATGCAACAGGTTTAATAAAAATCAATCTTTATTTGTTCCTCTCTATATATATATATCTACATGCAGACAAATAACCCAAAACGAATTCTGATATCTTCGTTCGTATGATAGAGAAATCAACCACGATCGTTCAACTAAGCAACACTCTACCACTGAACTATCCAACTTGTTTGACAAAAATCGAATATAAGCAGCGTCGGGGGAAAAAATTACGATACAAAAAAAAAAATGGCGAACACGTCACTGGTTCCTTTTCTGACTACCACAACAACACCGTTTCGGGTTGTGTTACTTGGTGTAGAAAGAGACGTTTCTTCAAAACCCTATACATCCGATATTTGTCGGCGGCACTACATAAAGGGGAGGTAACGAAAAAAAAATGTTCCATTCCATGTTTTCCATCCTATTAGACGTCGCTATCGATCTAGCCATGGAACGAAAGTTAGAATTAAACAAAAAGAACCGCGATGATGATAAAAAATAAAGGAGGAACAGAACACAGAAAAAACGTTCGAAGTGTGGAGGAAATTGAAAAAGGTGAGATTGAAAAAAGGGAGGCTGGCTTAATTAGAACACGGTCTTTCGAATGCATGAGCACACATTGATTAATAAGGTCGCCTTTTTTTACAAAAACATCACCATCGAGAATTCCTTTCATTGACTCTCGATACTAATAATGGGGGGATGGTAAACCAGGGAAAGGTGGTTATTATTTTTTCATTGTTGTTCCTTCTTTTCTCGAATCCAATCACCTAGGGGTCGGGGAATCGGAAAATTGTATCAAAGCCGGACTATTGTCAGGCAGGTTAATAAATTTAGGGGTATGTTACAATTCGCTTTTTAGTCGTTGGAATATCTTCGATGTTTTCTTTTATGCTTGGTAACAATCGCTTATATGGGTAAAGTGAAAAAAAAAGAAGGAAATAAGTTTCTTTTTCAATTTAAGGTGTTAAAAAATAACCGAATAATAATTTACATTTCGTTCATTGCTTGTGGAATTGAATGCGTATTAGAATTTCAATTCATTTTCATCTTTTTAAAATGGCGCTCTTCATGTAGTCTTAATTGCTTTTTTAAAATTTTAAATGTACCTATTATAAAAAACTGTAGATAGTCGTATAATTTATATTATTTGTTATTCATTATCTATGTTCTATAAAGGTATGTTATTTTTTTAAGAGTCAACAAGTAGAATGGAAACATATTAATAAGGGATAAGTGGAACAAATTTAAATTTGTTGAAAAATTATTTTTTAAAAATAATAATATTATACTTTATATTTAAAAATAAATACTTTGAAAAAATTTATTAGCCTTAATATCTCGCGAAAGGTTTAGAAAAAAAAAATTTAAATGATCTTTAGTATTAAAATATTTTTTTTTATTTTGCTTTTTTTGTTTAACTTCATGAATTAATCCTTGTATTTTGATTTATCGTTATTTTATTTTTAAAAATGCTTTATTAAAAGGATAAATTATACGGTTTATCTTTTTCTAACTTTTCAAGGAAAAAAACATTTTTCTTATCATTTATACATTTCTTTTTATGAGTAAGGAAAATATTGTACTTTTTAAAATAAAATTCCGAAGTCACAACCTTGAATGTCCCAAATTGTAATTAAAAGTGAAAATCGTTTTAACATGAAACTAAGGGGACTGAAATATACTTTCGTGTTAAAAGAATTTCGTGTTAAATAAAATTGCAAAAAACGTGTATATATATTCAACACAATTAATTTAACAGAGTACTTTTTATTTGCATAGAATATATATATATATATATATATATTAAAAAATCTTAGTTGTTTGTTTAATTGTAAAATAAATATCCAGGTGGCGCCACGATTTTTCCTTCTAGAATAGTCGTTTCATTTCTTTTAAGTCATTCCGCATTGGGTGTTTACTGTGGAAGGTTGAATTTTCGATCTCCAGTAATTATTTTACAATTAAGTTTTTTTTTTTTAAATTTTATTATTATTATTCCTCTTCTTGAGACATTCATTATTGTTCTCTTTTCTTAGCTTCATTTTAATATATTATCAGGTTTTTCTTCCACGTGTTGTATTAGGCTTAACTTTTCAACTTTTTTTTTTTCCCATTATGTGGGAAAGTTTCTCCCGGTAGGGGGAAAGGGTTTGGGGATCCATAAAGAAACCAACCCTAATTCGCTGGCCTAATTCAGTGACAGTTTTTTAAATTATAATAGGTTCCAGTTTAGTCCAAGGACCTTTTTTGTTTCTACATTTGTTGTGTCTGGTAAATTTCCAATTCTTTCCTGTTTTAGCACTGTAGGTTTTAGTACTTTTCACTTTTTTTTTTATATTACTATATATATATATATATATATATATATATAGGGTATGCAAAAAAAATCAATGAAAAAAAAAAGTTTTCGCAAGGGGTTTAATGAAATTTAATAAAAAAATTATCTTTTTTTGAAAAAAAAAAACTTTTTATTGAGTTTTTGGGAAAAACTTTCCCTGATTTTTCTTTGCATTGGCATTTTAGCATCAAATTTTCAACAAATTGTTTTATGTCATCCATTTTGTTAAGCATTTCACTATTTAAATGTGCGTCTAAATGATAGCGTATACTTTTCCTGGTGGTTTTCATTTCGGATGACATTGAAACAGTATTTGCATTATTCATTTCATTGTCGTTGACGAAATCTTCCTCAATGATATTTTTAAACTCACTTTTTAAACTCTCCAAAATGTCTTTATGTCTGCCATAATTGGGGCTGTGCACACATCATCATCATTTACTGCTACGAGTTTTTCGGATGATTCGAAAGGAAAGTTCAATAATACAGAAACGTTCTCAAACATTTCATAAATTTTTTTTCCTCCCAAAAAAGGAAAAATTTTTTCGTTTTGCGATTTTGTTTGTTTAAGGATCCGACTACGTTCGAACCGTGATTTTGCAAAAGCGTGTAAATGGATAATATTTATGATATTTAGTGTCACTTAGATTAGAATACGTGTATAAAATTGTTTTAAGGACATTATGACGAAAAAAATTATTTAATTAAAATTATTTTGGAAAAAATTTAACTAAATAACCTTTTTTCCAAATGTTCTTTTTGAAAAAAATGCTTCTATTGTATTAATATTTTGCCTGTATATAGCTCGGACCATTGTACAGAGGCTCAACTAAAATTTTTTGAAGGCGTAACTGGAAGTCGGTTTATCCATTTTTTTAAAAAAAACAAAAGGGGAAAATTTTAAAAAATTACGCCGATAATTTTTTCCAAATAGTTGTATTTCTGAAAAAAATTTTTAAATTTTTTTCAAAAATCATAGTTGAGCCTCTGTACAGAAGTCGGGAGCTATATACAGGCTACTACTATATACAGATGGGTGACAAAAATAATACGAAACCGCGAAAATGGCATGGCCCATTTCAAAGACGCAAAAGCGCGATGTCATTTTGCGTTGCAGTCCGCCGCCAAAAGGGATTCAAAAGGGGGTAATGTATCAGTCGCTCAACAGCTGAAATTGGGGTGTTGCACGCGCCCATTTTTAATTTCTAAAAAAAACGCAATAATGACGGACCTGTCAGAGTTCAAAAAAGGTATGATTTTTGGGAATGAGGTGCGCTGGTTGCTCGGGTGAGGGAAAACAGTTTTAATTATTTGGGGCGTAAGAAGTCCCTGTATCGGGCCGTTATGCCAGCATACAAAAGGGGGGAATGGGGGCGCCCGGCGGCACAACAGTGGACGGAAAAGAAAGCTTACCGAGAGGGGTAAAAAAAGTCTTAACCCGCATAGGGGCCCGAAAGCGCAAGCAATCGCTATCCCAAATAACGTCTGAGGTGAATAGTCATCTTGTAACCCTATTTCAGCAAGAACCGTCCAAAGGGAACTGCAGCTTCGAACTTGTATGGAAGAGTTGCAATTGTAAACCTTTGGAAAGCACATCATGTTTCAGCGGGCGCCAGTGGTGTAGAACAACAGACAGTGGACCCCCCAACAGTGGGAAATAAAATCATCTGGGCGGATGAATCAACGTTCCCCCCATTCCAGACCACCGACGAGTTTATGTGAGGAGAACAACCCCCAAAAAGCATTTGCTCCTGAATGCATCATGCCGACTGTGAAGCATGGAGGTGGGTCCCTTATGGTATGGGGGCGAAATCTTATGTGGTCTTTTGGGGCCCCTTGTTACCCTTTCATGGCAACCGCTGCCCACTATGTCGATATCCTTGGGGGTCAGGGGAAACCATCTTTTCCAGACTTTATTTCCCCGGAGAATGCCCATTTTATCAAGACGACAACGCTCCTTTTCCACAGAGCTAAAATCGTGCAAGAATGGTTTGCAGAGATGAGGGGACGTAGGTTTTTTCTTGGCCCCCCAGTCACCTGATTTAAATATTATTGAATATTTGTGGGGATATTTGGGGTCAAAACCCGTGCTTTGATTCCCCACCATCTACCATTTCGGATTAGAGACCGCTTTCCCCGAAGAATGGCTTCATATTCCCTTAAAAGTTGTTTCCCTGACCTCTATGCGTCCATCCCACGTCGCATCCCGCCCCCAATTCAAAATCGGGGGGCCAACTCCCTTTTTAATAAAGCATTTCTCCTCTTCCATAGGTGTTCGTATTATTTTGTCACCCATGTGTACATATATATATATAAGGAAACTTATAGCGGTGCATACTATGTCGCGTGGTGAGTGGCTGATTTAACATGGCGAACGAAAGGTAGTGACTGATTAATTACGGCAAGTTTGATCATATTTTATGGAATTGATGAAAAAAAATTTGAAATTTTAAACCAATTTTTTTCCCCCTTTCCCGAAAAAACATAGGCATTTTTTAAAAAAACGAAAAAATTGACGGGGACATCAGGGGACAAAGACAACACACAAAAGCGCGGCAGCCGGTTAGCTTCATGATTGCAGAGAAGAGCAGAGAACAAAAGAGAAGAGAGCGCGCGAATAGGCGCGATTTCCAGATCTCGGTATTTATTGTCAACGGGACGTCACGTGATTTTAGGAGGTGGATGGAGATAGTTTCAAAAGTTTCCGGTAGGCGGGTAACCAATAAAAATAATTACATGGTTGTCCTGAAGGACTGGACGTTAAATAATTCCAGAGCTATTACCGATTAAATTTTTGGGAAATTTTTCCCCAAAACACACACACACACACAATATATATATATATATATATATATAGTAAAGTTGGGGGTTGTTTTGTTTTGGGTTTTTGTCAAATCCTTTATTTCGGAAAAGCACTTAGAATCAAATCTCAACTTGTTTATTTTCACGCACATAACGTAGGTGGATAATTCACAGTTGTATTTCACAGATATTTGATAAGAACACGAAAACATACACAAGCAACATAGCAATAGCAAGCAGCGACATTTCACATGACAAACACAATGACAAATAGAGCAGGATTTCCAGAGTTATCGGTATTTATACCCGGCAGTGAAGACCGCGTGATTATTTTTTAACAGGAGCTCTGATTGGTTACAATGGGTGGAAGAGAGATTTCTGCTACCAGTTGATTACGATTAAGATTAGGGCGTTAGTTTTGAACCAAAGAATTAAAGTTTGTTAAAATATTATTAAAAGAGTTAATTAAAAGGATGCTATAGGGAATTATTACTATTACAGATTAAATTATTGAGAATTATTACATATATATATATATATATATATATATATATATATATATATTAGGTAATTCATTAACCAGAGAATTAAATGGTTTAAATTTTGAAACAAATTTCATTTAAAAATCTGAATTTTGATATGAGTTCTATGAAAATCTTAATTTTGACCTATATAAGTCTTATAAATTAAATTTTGTTGGCGTTTTATCAAAATACTTTGAATACATTTAGCTGTTCAGCATTCATGAAACTTTTTATGCACATATGCAACATTACAACGCATTGCGAAATGTTTTATGAACATTAGTCTTTGTTTTATTTCTTTCCTTGTTAAAAATCACTAATAGAATAACAATCTTTAAATCACTTTTAAATTCATTCCATTTTGTTTTGTTTTTTTTAAAGTTTACATCCAATACAATATATTTTTTTATTTTGTTGTAGTAAAATATGTCGTGTCATACTTCTTAGAAATGCTGATTTCTTAAGACTGCTATGATTATCTTTTGTTTGCAGATCTGTTGAAACGTTAAGACATCCATGTCATCTGAAAACTTAATTTTGTTTGACAAAATTTAACAAATATCAATAAGAATCCCAATTTTCTAATGTGTAGTGGAAATACAGTTAACCCTCCATCTATAGAAGATTATCCACTTCCTTGTCTGATCTCATTTTCATGTAATCTCTACGCATGTTTCACATTATATTTAATTGGAGATCAAACTATCTATATTGATCATCTTTGTAAGCTGCAGGAGGATTATTTGAGCTGCATAATGCTGAACACTAATTCATTACTAATTTAATCCAATATAATATGACTAGTTCAGCGTTTCTCAACTGTGGGGCGCACCCCCCTTGAGGGGAGTGATAACTCTAGGAGGGGGTGCGAGCATATTGAAAAGTCTAAGACAAAAGATTATTAAAAAAAAAAGATTATTTATACAAAATGCATTCTGACACAATAAAAAATAAAATACACATTTACACTGATATAATATACGTATAAATGCATCACAATATCACACAATGCTTTTGAGAATTATTTAACAATATCAAGTTAAGAATAAGTTTAATAAATATCGATGACTCCATGGTCTTGCCATATATATAAAATTATATACAAAAATTAACTTTTATCTTGATAATTTGTTCAGTTTATAATCAATCCCTTAATTGCTGATTAAATGTTACGCAATTCGCTCCCAAAGCCACCGAACACACTGTCAAAGTCCTTTTATTGCATTCCATAACCTTCGGAATAAATTTATGAATAGCAATACACAGAAAAGATCGTACTTCGGAAAGACGTATATATACGTCCGGGTAAAATAACGCTTTGGCTGAGGGAGATATTTACATACGCCGGTGGCACTTAAGAGGTTTTAAGTCGTATTCCAGCTTTATCATCAAAGTATGGTATAGTAATTGAATTTAATACATTATGGTATGGAGGGGAGTGCGATGAAAATTATGATTGAATATTAAGTCGCAAATATTTAAAGTTTGAGAAGTACTCTGGACTAGTTAAATACATATTTAGCAAATAGCAAAGGTATAAAAGAATGCGCAATTTTTATTTTGAGTTATATTACAGTGAAATTTGTTTAACGGGAAAACGCTTAAAATGAAATATCGGTTAATACGAAATAATACAACGGTCCCGACAAACTACTATCTATTTTCATGCATTTTTTTTTCTCTTTACACGCAACGAAAAGAGCTTAACACGAAAAGGTTTCCTTTCTGGGAATGAACATAATACGAAAACACCAACCGGATTGAACTGTCCTATAGTATTATCGGAAGAATTCGTTGCAGTAGATTATGATAATGTATGTGCCACCTTAATTAGGACAGACAAAGACATTTTGGAGTTTGTTCCAAGCTCAAATATATCATTGATGCAGATTATGACGATGAAAATGAAATGAATTATGCAGCTTCTGTTTCCACATCATCCAGGCTGCTGTATCCCAATGGTAAAGGTATTGGATCATAGCAGGCATGTCATGAATTCGAGTCCAGTACCACTAAAGACCCACCGTGTAGGGGAGCGATCCACGTTAAATCTGTTGAGAGCTTAAATGTCCTCCCATTGGTGTGGTGTGGTAGGTTAGGAGAGGGGGTACCATTTCAGGTGTCGTCCACGTCACTTGAACATGGTTCAACATTACGTGGTCCGTCGCCAAAAGCCCTCGTGTAGCTAAACAGTACGACGTTAATATTCACTCACTCACTCACTTCCACATCATCCGAAATGAGGAATGTCATGAAAAGGATGTGAAGTTATTTAAATACACATTTTCCACAGTGGTGAAATTAATAACAAAATGGACGATATCGAAGAATTTGTTGACAATTTGATGTTAAAAAAACAGAGCAAAGAAAAATATTAGAAATCCCCCAAGCACTCAATAAATGCTTTGTGTTTCAAAAAATTTGAAAATTTTGTGTTCAATTTCATTATGTTCTTGGGAATGTTTTTGTTTCGTGGATTTTAATTAAATACGTGCATATACACTTATCTATGCAAATAAAATGTACTCTAATAAACTGAATTTTGTTTATATATTCATTTGTTTTTGTAATATCCTTTAACACAAAATTCTTTTAACACGAAAAAATATTTCAGTCCCTTCAGTTTCGTGTTAAGCTAGTTTCACTGTATACTAAATCGCTAGAGAAATCCAAGGAAGGAAAACAAATTGAAGTATAACTAGACAGCATAGAGAGAGAGAGAGATAAAATAATTTATTTACAGTAGTACAATTGTCAGCTCTCAGACTTAGAAATTACGATTTCAGGTTTAAACATCGTTTTCGCGTTTCAGCCAGCCTTCTTCTATAAATTCCCTAAAATTCTCGGCAGCAGGGAAGAAAAATAAGACTAAAGCTATAGAAGTACCATCTTTGCTTCGATACACTGAAATGCCGATTGGTTCACTCCGGTCACTAAAGTCGTTGGTGTGGTGTGGTACTTAGGAGAGGAGGTGCTAGATCAGGTGTCGTCCACGTCACTTGACCATTGTTCAAAATTACGTGGTCCGTCGCCAAAAGCCCTCGTGTAGCTGAACAGTGCGACGTTAATATTCAATCAATCAATCCGGTCACTAAAGTAATCATTCCATGAATATTTTACTTTAGTATCTTTTATTAATTTTCGAACAAACTTAACAAGCAAGTTTTAATTCAGGTATCTGCAACATTTAAGTTTTAAAAAATAGCCTTCAATTTTACACAGCAATATGTGTAATATGACAATTATTAGCGGTAAAAGTAAGTAGGTTTCATGTTTAAATTTACAAAAAAATATACCTTATTATACTTACAGTCCATTGATTGGAAGAATTGAAATTCTAAAAGTGCAGTAAGGAAAAATCGATAGTCTAACTCTGTATAAACCAGCCCCAGTGTTTCTAAAATTAGACCGGGCTTATATATTACTTTGAAAGCTTATTCTGCTACATTATTTCTTCGTGGGTCAACATTATTTCTAATTACCTATTCCCCGATTTTTCGCAAAATTTTGAAACTTTGTTCTCTTTTGTATAAGACGGAAATTAAGTTTATTATATTATCACAAAGAGAGCTACGAAAAAACTAAATTTTCCAACATTCTTTACTTAAATTGTTTTCCTCCATCTCACCGGAATTTTAATTTTTTAGTTATCCCCTTTCTATTACGACTTACATAAAAAATTTGCAGACTCAATTTTTAGTTTATTAACTTATTTTTCCATACATGTGCGATTGGAAAGGTCTGTGACCTTTTTTTCTATCACTGCTTTGCTTGGTAGTATGATGCCAACTTCTCATCCCTCTGACAGTGCAACCACGCGCAAAGTCATCCAATGGACTGTATGGTCTTTGATACTGTCGTAACGACATTGTTGTCTGTGTCTCGAGGAAACTGCAATGGGGCGACAATTAGGAAAAAAAAATTTCCTTCAATTGTTCCATACAATTTATATACGATTTTGATTTACGTTGTTCTCTAAAGCAACACGAAAGCTACTAATGATGGAACCCGTAATTCTTAATCAAGACATCTTGACCTGGCACCCCTCTCCAAACTTTCACACCAATCCAATTAGAGGCCTTTGAGCCTCGAGAGATTTAACTTGGATTAGCTCTTTTGTCAGGTCTTTAGTTGTAGTTAAATAAATTTTACGCTATAACCTTGTAACTGCAAATTAATATCATTAAATTTAGTAAATAAATCTGTTAAATAGGTAAAATCTGGTTTCCACTTGATTATATAAATTTTCTTTTATAATTAAAATCACGTTCTAGTTTAATTAGAGCACAGCTGTCATATACTCCCATTTACACCTCATGGACCCCCAAATTGTTTTTTCGCTGACGTAGACCCCTTACAGGTTGTCATAGATCCTTGGGGGTTGATATAGACCACTTTGGAAACCACTGTACCATACGAATACAATGTAATTGGGCAGTAAAACTACTCAAGATTACCGTAGTTGATGACGTTTTCTAAGCGCTGAATATTGTTTGCGTAGTTAATGTATTGGAATTTATAAGATCAATTTTTAGGTAATCCAATTATTTTTAAAAATGCTTTAATCTTTTTCAACTCCCCCCCCCCTCTTAAATAGTAACCTTTTCGTCCCAACTTTCACACGAGGCCCTGGAGAAACTTGTACACTTCGATAAATTTGATTATATTTTGAATTTAGAAATGTATTTATGTAATTATGGCTAACATAAATAAATTTTTATATATGCAACGGTTTTATTGGAATCAAACATGCTACTGGAACATCATTAGTTATTTTGCAGTCGTTTAATTGAAGAGGATATTTATTTAATTTAGTTCCACATTGTGTGCTAACGAACACAAAGTGAGAAGCAACACATACATTAGACAATGGACAAAAGGCATTCCTGTCTTTACATTTTAGTCATTTCAGATTTTATACCTTTTCTCACCAAAAATGGCTACAATCATGAATAATCATAAGATTTCCGTTAATTCAGTGATTGGTCAGAATCGGTGGCTGATGCGATATTGCATCATCTCACTTTGAAAGGTCGCAACGTGGCACTTTTTTAGGAGATAAAATTGTGGTTAAAATGATATTTCCGTTAGGTGATTAAACTAAAATAATTAATTATCACGCCTTATCTCTGAGGATTCAAGACCATCGTAAATTGCGGAAAATCTATCTAAAAGTTTAAATGGAGAACTATTGCATATATATATATCATTCCATGTAACTCCTTATAAGAGAAAATTTGTTAGAATCATGTACATGTTTTCAACAAAAAGTATACACGGTAACTTACTATTGAATTATGAGGATGCTTGCCGAACGTCAAACACTAAAGTTCGCGCGGTCATACATCATTTAATTTGAAATTTGCCAACCATCGTACTTATTCCAAATTTCTCACAGCATAAAGAATTTTCTATGCAGAACACTTCATTTTCCGCCACTCGAAAAATAGAACAGAGCAGATTTAAACCTATTGAGACTTCAAAATCTCTTTTCACGATACAGCTCGGAAACATCGATCTTACCTTCCAATAGCTCTTAATATCCCATTCAGAAAACGACCACTTTTTCTTGGAGGGTGGGAGGGAAGGACTAGAATTTCCAAGAAGTAACTTGTTGCGTTCCTTACCACCCTCCTTCACATGAATCTCGGCAAAGACCATTATCTATAATACAGCAAGTGTCCTTTTACGCATACATATTTAACGACCGATAGGACCAACTCGTTGTTACAAGTTTTCTTTTGCCTGTCGAGTTTTTTTTTTTCGAACGAACTGACAGTAAAGAGCTTTTCGTCGGGGCAGGATTTCATGTCTCTGGGGGCATTCGAAATCCTTCTTTATTTATGTATACCTACGTTCGGGTATTAAAGGGATACTTGACATTCTTTCCTCTCTTCAGCTTCAACTTCTATAAGGAAAAAAATTATTTCCTTTCTTTCTTCTTTATACAAGCGTTTATCTTAGCTTGAAGCTCAAAAAACAGAATGGGAGATGAAATTTTAACTTGTTAGTTTGTTTGACTGCTGCCGCCTTTTACTTGTCTTCTGTTTTAAGGCTGTTTGGAATGCCGACAGTTTTTTAATATGCGTTTTAATTTTGACAATGAGAATGTCCATGGGCAGGTTAAATAAAATTTAGCTAGAGGGAAAAAGTAAGGTTAAAAAATTAAATCTGCTTAAAGCAGAAATTACATGCGTCTTTGATGTTTAATATAAATGATATATTTTAAAATAGAATATCTTTCATAGAAGAGTGAAAAGATCAAAAATGAGACACAAGAAATGAGATGTATAAATTGTTTCACTGTTATAATGGAACAAAGAATAACAAAGATTCCGTATACAGTAAAACCTGTTTTTGTGCGATAGATAAGGACCACACACAAAAAAATGTTCGAAAATATTTCATAAATACTTACATATAATGAACATTTTTGTCGACATACTACATATTTTTTTTAAATAGGAGAGAGCCACTGCATAAAAAAATACGCACTTTGAAAATACGTCATTTATGAAATTTATGAGACGGTGCTTCCTAACAAAGTAAATAATTAAATTACACATGGAATCATTTTAAAAACATTTAATTTCTCTTTGTAAGAATGCAAATGTTTTCAAAATGCTCATACATAATTCACTTCTACTCGTCTTAATCCAAAGCACGCATCTTCCTGTGATGAATTAGTTCGAAATCGCTTTCGTCACTTGAAGATACAATTTCAATTGATTTATTCTTTGGCACCATAAAGTTAGTGATAAATTTTTGCGCCGGCGATCGGTTGGAGTCAGTTGCTTGTAAACGTCACGATAACCAGACATGCATGATCGAAGCTCTTTTTGGAATTTCTAATTCCTTTTGGAATATATTTTAAGAAAATATGTTTCCGATTTGTTGTAAAGCTGATCCCTGCATATATTTTATCCGCTCTCAAAGAATCTGGTTTTTCTTGTCCATCTTCATATTCTATCAAATTATTGATAATGTCACTGTCATTGAAAGTTTCGTCAATCAAGAACCTGCCACTAGCGCGTTGAGAGAAACAATTGAACGTGCATTGGGGAGAGATTGTTTATAACAAATGAACAGAGCGTCTTGAAGTGTATATATGCACATTGATAGCAAACATTTCATTGGTACCAAGCACGTTGAAAAAAGATTGACGCATAAAAAAATACCGCACTAAAAAAGTCGCACAAAAATTGTACAAAAACAAAATCGTATAAAAAAAAGGACTGCAAAAAAACAGGTTCTACTGCACTACATAAAAACGCCATAAAAGATTAAAACAAAAAAGAAATTAAAGAATTCTTAATAATGAATTCAGATCCCTTTTGTGGAAATGCTTCTATTGAATTTTATTAAAAGTCCTCTCGTAAGATTTACGCATATTCATGAAAAATAAATATAATGTTAAGGTATCCGACTACGTTCGGAACCGTGATTTTAAAAAAGCACATAAATGGATAATTTTCATGATATTTAGTGTCACTTAGATTAGAATACATGTATAAAATTGTTTTAAGGACATTATGACAAAACAAATTATTTAAATACAATATTTTGGCAAAAAATTAACTTAGAATAATGTTTTTTCAAAATGTTCTCCTTTCGTGAAAAATGCTTCTATTATAATAATATTGTGCCTGTATATAGCTCAAACCTCTGTACAGAGGCTCAACTAGAATGTTTGAAATATATAACTTGGAAGTGGGTTTATCCATATTTTACGACAACAGAGGGGAGTAATTTTAAGAAAAACGCCGATAATTATTTAAATGGGTGGTAACTCTGAAAATAATGTGAATTTTTCAAAAATTCTAGTTGAGCCTCTCTACAGAGGTTTGAGCTATAGACAGGCAAAATATTATTATAATAGAAGTATTTTTCACAAAAGGAGAACATTTTGAAAAAAGATTATTCTAAGTTAATTTTTCAAAATATTGTATTTAAATTTTTTGTCAAAATGTCCTTAAAACAATTTTATACATGTATTTTAATCTAAGTGACACTAAATATCATGACAATTATCCATTTATGCGTTTTTTTAAAATCACGGTTCCGAACGTAGTCGGATATCTTAATATCATTTTCGGTTTTAAGAAACTGCTACTAAAACATAAGATAAATTATTTTTCAAAAATTTGCTTTACTGGTCGAGATACTTCTTCCTCATGTTGATTAAGGATCTCGCTCATCATTGAGGTTCCCAGAAGATCCAAACGCAGCATGGTTGGAGAAGCCATCGAATCACACTCGAAATGATTAGAAACATACAAAAAATTGTAACAATTTACTTTTATTAAGTTTGACGCTAGAAATGAGAATCAGTTTGTACTTACGTGAATGAGATGTAACTCCTCGGACTTGACAAAATCAAAATCCTCCTTAATCTTGAATTGTAAAAATGGCCACGGCAAACTTGTTATGGCATAAATTATTATCACAATATCGTCCATAAAAACATCTATCATTATCTACAGCAGTAAGTTTCAACCACTGTACCACCAAATTTTTTAAAATTATTAATTATACTCAGAGGAAAAAAAGTTGTTTTAATCTGGAATTTGATCCTTTTTTAGAAATAAATTACAGTCAAACCTCTATATTACGAATTTTTCTATATAGCGAACATTTTCCTGGAACCAAGAACATTTCACGATTTTCTTCGTAAAATAACCTTCCAAGAGCGAAGTCCACTTTCTGTATAACGAACTTTTTCTCTAGTGTTTCACGTTTATCTGGGACTTTTCAAGTTATTCTCTCTTTTAACACTCTTTATGGTGGTCATAAATCTTGAACTTGTTTTATTAGTAGCCGAACTCGCCAAGTAAAATAGAATTCTGGTCGTTTCATCCAAGAAGTGCAACCATTAACCACCATTGTCCAGTTCACTGGAAACACTAGCGATATCCCTCAGTGGAGTTGTCTCATGTCCCTTTCTCCTTGAATAGTGTTCATTTATATTGTTGATTAGTCGTACTGGTAACGTTATTTCTTGTAGCTCGCAAGCATCAAAACATTAGTGCTTGAGCATCAAAGAAAAATAATAAATTCTTCAGGAAGTGAATAAAGGCTTCAAGAAAATTTTCCCTGCAGCTTTTCTTTTTTTGATAGGTAAAATGTATAAAATAAATATATATTTTAATTTAGAAAAGAGTGTGTGAGTAATTACTTTTTTAAAGTATAATGTTTATGAGTTTAAAATTTGTTTTATATGGTTTATATAAAGAAAATTGAAAGATGAACCTCTATATAACCAATTTTCTATATAATAAACTTTTTTTCGGGATTTAGTGACTTCGTTATATAGAGGTCCGTCTGTATTTATAAAATTGTTGTTGACCATTTGATTGATTGAATATTAACGTCGCACTGTTTAGCTACACTAGGGCTTTTGGCGACGGACCACGTAATTTTGAACCATGGTCAAGTGACGTGGACGACACCTGAGCTGGCACCACCCTCTTCTAACTACCACACCACCGGGAGGTCGTTTCAGCTCTTAACAGATTTAATGGGAATCGCTGCCCTACACGGCGGGTCTTTAGTGGTATTGGGCTCGAACTCGTGACAAGGCAAGCCACGGTCCGATACCTATATCACTCGGCTAAAGCGGCCGTTGACCATTTGATAACCCAAGAGGAGGGAGTTATTTATTACTTCCCAAATTTAGATATAACAAAATTGATGGGATTCGTAATCCATTTTTGATAACGGATGAATTTGTGTACGAAATAACTTCGAATGAAGAGGAACTAATTTTTCTCTGTAATAATCAAGATTCAATTTCAAAACATTCGAAAGAGTCAATTACTTTATTTTAGAGGGATTATCCCATAATCTCGCCAAAAAAGCTTTAAAAATGTCGTCACAGTTTTCTGTACATCTTATTTGCGTGAATTCAGATTTTCAGAATTAACAAATATAAAAAATGAAAATAAGATATTGAGACCTTCACATATAGATTACGAAAAGAGAGTGGTATTATCCTTTTTACGACCCAATATAAAAGAAATAATCATGCTGAAATTTCGCATTAAATGTATTCTCGTAAATAATTTGTAATTATTTATTAAATAAACATTTTGCTGTTTTTGTCGTACATATTATTTTATTTAACATTGAAAATTATTATTATAAAGTATTTTACACATTGTATTATAGATAAGTAAAATTTTTGCAAACTTATTTTATTGTTAGTGTGCCGTAAAATTTTGAAATTGTGAAAAAAAGTAGCGCAACAAAATAAGGGTTGCGATTCACTGATCTACAGTCATCTACTATTATATATAATCGTCTCTCTACTTCGTTGACTAATTATACTTTATTCAGTAGTGACGGGCTTTTGTTCTAACTTAAAGGATCATTTGACTTGACGGAAGGTAACCCTCGGTAGAAAAATAGGCCTTGTGGATAGCCCATTGGTATATACCTATCAGAACAAAATTTTAAAATCTTTTTTTAAAATTTATTTTTAAACGAACAACAATAAAACTTCCAGTTCCAATCATCTTTTATAATTGCCACATTGCACAATACATGTTATTAATACATTGAAGTGCCACTGAATTAGGGATAACAAGGGCTGTGCAAATTGTCTATCGCTCAGTCATTACCTGGGGTGTTTTTTCTTGGATTTTTTTTTATCTTTGGTGCCTGTACCAACCTCCTTTAATGCAATTCGGCACATAAAGCTGCTGGGTGATCGCCTCCATCCGTTCATGCTGTTCTTTTATCTGCACGGTAATGGAGTTTTCCAGCAAAACACCTGTACCTCTCACAAGTCCTGGTTGGCTACTGGCTGGTTGGATGAGCATTCCTCTGACTTTTATGTCATAAATTGGCCACCTAGAAGCAAAGACTCTTAAATCCTATTTACCATTTTGGGGATGTATAAGAACAAGGTATGAAAAATCTTTACACATAGCACCAACGAACCTTACTGAATTATGAACAGCTTTGGCCAATATTTGGCAAGTGATTCCCGTGGAACGTTTCCAGAAACTTGTTCAATCTATGCCGCGTCGTGTGGCAGCCGTTATCAAGGTCAGAAGAGGCCTAACTCGTTACTAGGTAGATATCCCTAATTCAGTGGCACTTCAGTGTACATTCATTTTATTAACCTTATTCGTACGGTACGATAATGCTGTGTTTAATTGTTCACCCGCTGAAACAAATTTTAATTTCTTACTACAATCCAATATTTTTTCTTACAAGCGATTTGCTGGTAAGTTTATTTATAGAATACAGTAAAAAACCGCTTAACGCGAAACTGAAGGGTCTGAAATACTTTTTCGTGTTAAAGGATATTACAAAAAAAAAACTGTTAAAAAAAATTAAGCTTATTAGAGTATATTTTATTCACATAGATATGTACATATGCGTGTATTTCAAAAAATCAATGAAACAAAAAACATTCACAAGAGCTTAATGAAATTTATTACAAAATTTTTAAGTTTTTTGAAAAACTAAACATTTATTGAGTTTTGGCAAAACAATCTGATATTTTCTTTGCATTGTCCTTTTTAGCATCAAATTGTCAGCTAATTGTTTGATGTCATCTATTTTGTGATTCATTTCACGATTGGAATGCGCATACTTTTCATGACGTTGGAACAGAAGCTGTACTTTTCATTTTTTTTCGTCGTCGGAATCTGCATCAATGATATCTTTTTTGTGCGTGTGTTTCGAATAAACTCCAAAATGTCTTTTCTACCATAATTGGATTTGTCTACGCATTATCATCCTCCACGGCAACGAATTTTTCCGATGAGATACTCCGTAGGTTAGCCTACTAATACAAAACCTTTAAATACCCCTCTTAAGTTTTGCCTGAACGGCCTTTTCGGTATTTTATTCATTCCCCAGAAGGGATATTTTTTCGCGTTAAGCGATTTTTTGTTTAATATTCTTGTTAAGAGAGGAAAAAATGCATATTAAAATGCATAGTTGTTCTTCGGGACCATTGTATTATTTTTTGATAACATATATTTCGTCTTAAGCGTTTTCGCGTTAGACGTTTTTCACTGTACATGATTTTTCTCAAATAATATGCGTTTTTCTCTCCTTTGGCATAAAACAGCTTTTAAAATAAAACATGATTTAAGCTGTCAACACAGTTCTTTTTTCACGAATAAATTTTCGCTACATAATAAATGTAAAGAATATCCTCTTCTAACTTCATTTTTTACTTCATTCTTAATTGCTTGAGCCTCAGCTAAATTGCTCTGATATAATTTTGATTTCATTTAATGTCTTATTTGTGAATATTTTTCATATTAGTATACTGAGCATAGTCTTAGAATAAGCAAAATAAAAATAGCTGATGTACAAAGGAGAAAAAAAATTCAGATACTTTAACGAACAGAAAACATTATTTATCTCAATATGTTCTTACAATTCTTTTTTAGCTGCCTTTATATACTAATGAATATTTCAAGACCTTTTATTTAGAATATTATGATGAAAATAAGAGAATTCTTCTCAATAAAACAGCTTAATAGGTGAAATACAGAAGGATCGAAATTTATGCATGTTAAATCTGCTTTAATGATTCTCAACTCAACTCAAAAATTCTGTGTTCGAAGCCTTATTCTAAACTGAATTACAGAAATATCAAACGACTGAGCGGAGGAATGAATTACCTTGAATAATACATTTCTTTAATAATAAATGTACAGCATTTTGGTAATATGACATAGATAAACAGCTTAACTGCCTTCAGGATACATTCGAGATGCTTAAATGAACAGTCGTTTATCAGCATTTCAGTGAACAATTTTATATTTACCCAAGTGATTATATTTATATTATATCTGCTTATTAGCAGTTTTGTAAGGCTGGCGTAGATCTTTATTAAATAAAGAACAAATAGAATTATATGTGGACGATATGGATATTATTGTTTTCATATTAGTTTGTATTAATAAGAAACAATAAAAAAATTCATTATTTAAGTATGCGTATTTCGAAATAATTGAGATAAGATAATTATCAATTAGAAGTTTTTCATCACTCCGAATATTGCTTCTTCTAAATCGTTTGGTTACAATTAAATTTCAAATAAATCAGCAATAAATCAGCATCAGTTAAAAATATGTGATTTAGTGTCCTAGAATTAATTAAATTTAAAAGGAAATTATTGGTTAAATTTCACTTTTTATCTTCATAACATATTGTTGCCAAAAGGTATTTTAGTAATTATAATATTAAATCTATAATGGAATATATATATTAAGTCTATAATGAAATTTTAAGTAACGGATTATAATGGAATTATTAGAATCATTTAATCGTAGAACACATTAAATTATAAATGCTTTATTTATAGCCAAAGTATTTCAGAAATTTTTCATTATATAAAGTATTTATTTGTTAAATTAAGTTTTTTAATGTAAAATTATCAGTTAACGTATTAAAAATATGTGTTATAGCAAAGAAACATCTGGAAACGCTATATTTATAAATGTATATCATTTGCTCCAACTGAAAATATAAAAAATGATGCTTTTCTTAAATTTATGGAATAAAAATATTATATTGAGATGTAGTTCTTTTTGTGTGAACTATATATGTATAAGTTTAATTATATTTTACAAATGATACCAAAAGTATTTCTTCTCTCGAGAACTTAAATTATTATTTTATTTTGAGATTATATTAATGAGTTTCTGAAATATTAAGTATAAAACGATCTTTAAGCAGAAGGTTTGTAAGAATATTTAGGTTTTTATGTTATACAATCGTGTGCTTTTTTTAATGTAGAATCCAGTAACATATATTAAATATATATATAGAATATCTTTTAAGGTGTTTAAAACCTTAAAAAAATATTCTACGTTTCAAGTTGAAATTACAATATATGACACAAACTGTTTTAAACTGATTAGAAAAAGAATAACTTACATTTAAATTTTCTTAAATTTTCAGAAAAAGAATAAATTAAAACAAATGAAAGGAAATACAAATGTATCTCTCAATATTATGCATTCTTAAGTTTTATTTTAGGAAATTTTTATCAAGTATGTTTAGTTAAAATAATTGTGATAAAAAAAGGGGAGCCTAATTAATGCTTTTGAAAAGACTGAATTTGAATCTTAAAATGATTTTCTGTAGTGGTAATTTTACTATTAATTCATGGAAGAAACATCGAATATTATTACCATTTCCTTTAAAATTCTCGTTGAACAACGGTTAGATATAATATTTTAGTAAAATATTAATATTAAAACAGAGAAATAAATAATTTGTTTAAAGTGAAGGGAAAAACATTTGTTACAAAATTTATTTTCCATTTTTAGTACCCCTCTGAGGAAGAATCCTTAACATAATTTGACTTATAGTAAAATTAATTTGGGTAAAAAATGAATAGAAATTAAAAACAAAATTGAAATTGAAATATGTAGGGATGGAGTAAAAAAATTACATAGTAAAATATGATGTAGAATAAGCAATATATTAAGAGAAAAATACATATAGTTCATCGTCGCTCATGTTGTTTACATTATGTTGTTTACATATAGAGACGTCTTAAGACTCTTTGAGGCCCAAGGTCCAGAGAAGAATTTTTGAGCCCCTGGGCCTCCATGCAAAAGTAGGCCAAACCTAAGATCTTTAAAATTATATAGCATGTATTGTCAAATACTCGTTCAAACTGTAATTTGAAGCAAATAAATGTGCACAAATCACAATCTCAGAAATATACGCACAAACCAGCTCGACCGATGGTCGCATTTCAACTAATTGAGTTGAATGGTTGTTTGTGGTATTAGGCCTTGGCCGAGACATGGACAAAATGGTCATCACATAATAAACAGTCTTACCACTTTTATCAGTTGACATGCAGTTTGAAATTCACTGTTTTTCGGAGAATAAGTACGGGAATAATATTTGACCATTAAAATTATCCGGATCCTGATCTTATCAGAGTCGAGAACGAAAAGAGGCCCCCACCGAAGGTGAGGCCCTGGGCCCAGTTGGCCCATGCCTTAAGACGTCCCTGGATACATATAAAAGACAAGAGTTTGAAATTTTTCTGCCATCTATATCAAATTTATTTTGAGTAATTTTATGGATTAATTTTTACGGATTAATTCCACAAATTATAGTATCGATTATATTTTATTATTTTCTAAATAAGTTTCCTATGAAAAATAATGAAATATTTTTTTATATTAATTTTATTCAGAAATCTAATTTTTTTTAACTTCATATTTAAGCTTCGCTTATATTCAATTTTGCTGAATTAATTCACTATAACATACTTATATATGTTATGATGAGGATAGAAACTTTTTAAATGAACTGTTGATTAAATTTTAATTTAGAAAAGAACCATATCTTTACAAGATATCTGTAATCATTTTCCGTTATTTTGATTTAAGATTAACATCCTTATATACATTTTCAGAACAATAGTTTGACATATTTCATGTGTTCATCTGATATTATTTGTAAATCAGATTTCCAGTTATATCGTTGAAATAAATTTTACGACATTTGCACATAAGACATTTGTTGTACGTAATTTTTTATACCGATATTAATGTTATGAAACCGTAGAAATTAAATAAAAACAATTACCACACAGTTCTACAAGAAATACTTAAGAATTTTAGCTCTAAGTAATTAAAGATTTTCCTCTCATTTTTTCTTGTTCTCTTTTTATTCTTCACGGAATCATTTTGCCATTTCATTTCTGTTGTTAATGCCACCTGTCTGACGTAGTCAGATCGAGGCCCACGTAATTCATCATGGCAAAGGGCTACATTGTACGCCTGTCGATAGCCATGTTTTGAGCACCATGCAGATGACAATACGATATGGCTCGTTTCCACCCCGATTTTGAGGAAGAACGGATGGTCAGGGGCCTCCCCTCTTCCATCAACCTCACGAGAGGACTTGCGGCTCAACGGTTGTTTAAAGTACTCCCATGCCGCGAAAGTACTGTACATTTACAAATTCCCATGTCTGTAAAGGGATTCGAACCCAAACCCTACGGCTCAGCAGTAAGCATTGCTAGCCACTACACTGGATGAGTAGCACTTTATTTCTTAATAGATTCATCGTATATGTTCTGCAAGTTTCTTTCTAGATTCGTATCTTAAATTAGAAATGTTTGAGAAGAAATATTAATCAGTAAATAACTATTTATTTCATCAATGGTCTCATTTTTAAAAATACCGAACTTCACAACTTTTATTACAGTCTACAATATTTCTCCATTTCATATTACTTACTTTTTCAGTTCCTACTATTAGCTCACTGTCTCTATAGATTTATTGATTTATTTAACTTGGTGGAATTTTCAATCGTTAATAAAATACACTTTAAAGTTCTCAGTTGAGCTGAAATTTTATATACATGAGAATTTTGAATGACAATACAGTGATTTAATTATAATTAATAAAAATTAATTGACTAAAACTAATTATTCAAAGAATTACAAATACAGCCACGATGACATAATTTTTGGCGACTTAGAGACCTTTTGGCAACTTGTGTCAAAACTTGGAAAGGTTTTTTTTCTCACGTTTTAAAGCGCTCATTGAAGCTGAAATTTTCTATACATTATTGTTTTGGGTAAAGATACGATAATTTAATTATAATTAATTAACATCAATTGACTGAAACTAATGAAAAGAATTACAGATACAGCCACGTTGGCTTCATTTCTAGCGATTAGGGTCAAAACTTAAAAATATTTTGTTCCCCACGTGTTAAAACATTCAGTTGAACTGAAATTTTATAGACACGATTGTTTTGGATGACAATACGATACTTTAGTGATAATTAATAAAAATTAATCACTACTTAATGTGATTCTGTCATATATGTATACATATTTATATTAATTGTAACTATTAATAAAAAGTAGCAAAAATAAAAATTTTCTTTGTTAATCTAAGTAGGAATTGACTTAATTTTTTTTTATATTACTTAGATATTGTGTCACTTTCAATATCTCTTTATTATTTTAAATTATATCATGCATAGAAATATTTAATAGCTTTATTGCAGAAAGTAGAAAAAACACTCGTTGATTCCATCATGTATTATTTTTGTTTTTCAAATCTATGCGAAGTATGTCTGTTTTCACGATTTTCTACCATTTGGAAGACATAGCCATAACTCAGAAGGAGAAGGTTCAAAATTTGACAGTTATAATCTATTGATCTGTTCTGCAAATATAAAAAAGAACAGCACGTCTCTCAGAAAGAGAAGAAAATGTTTGGAATGCGGCGAGTATAGTCTGCTGGATTCACTTTCAAACTCACTTACACTTTTGGATTTAAAAATAGACAGAAAGAAAGTAATTTACAAAGATTCTTTTGAAATAGTGTTCAATACTTTAAAAATAATACTAAGTACTTAAGTTTTTTTTTAAATAACGTTAAACGCTTTGATTCAAAACTCAAAAGTTTGATAAATCTATTTCAATTTCTTCAAACTGTCTGAATAAATATTTGTTTTTATCTTACAGTTTTAATAATCCTTATGTTAATAGAAATGCTAACCACACATCTCAATTTTTATGCACCAAATATAGCAATAATTACATATATTTTTCCATAAAGTAAAATTAAAATTAAAAATAGTTCAGGTTATAAATTAATCATAAAGCAATATTTTCGTGGATCTTTTATATTTAACTTTAGAAATCATTTAGAAAAGTCTTCTATTGTTATATATTATTTTGCCATCCATCGTCTTAATCCTAGTTTTACTGCGTCTACCTGTTAGAAAGAGAACGTTTAGTTCAGAATTAAAACAATTTCATAATTATGGAAAGAATATTTTAAAAAAATTAAATCTGTACGTAAAACACATGTTTCTTTCACCCCATAACTGGTTTGCCGAAATCGGATGGTTTAGAAAAGTGTAATGCTTGGTTTAACCATAACGCTTTGATAAATTATTTTCTTCTTACTACCTTGAATAATATTCATATTTTTATTTATTAAATTGAGAATATTAATGCTAGTGTGTGTTTTTATGAGTTGCAGTTTGTCCATGATATTGAACGGTTTCTCATCCGGTATTTTTTCGTGGGGAGGAGAATTTTAAATTGAAGAGGAATTTAGATTTGAAAATATCGATAAATAACAGATTTGCAAGACGATTTTTAATTTAATGCTTAGAAAAGAAAGATTATGATTAATATATATTTTCCTTGATTTATCTCGTTTTCCCATCGCAATGTGGCCAGTATTTCGTCATGCTTCAAATTGTGAGCATATATATTAAAAGTGCTCCAACAAAAATCACAACAGCCATTTGAAAAGAGGTCAGAACATGAAATTTTTTTTGTTAGTATGAGAGAAATTCTTTCAATATGTATGAAACGTTCTTAAAGCATACATAATGTATTTATGAAAAGCAAACATTTAGGGGTTTTTGTGTTCCACACTTATAAAATAGAAAACAGTGTGAAAACTTTAAAACTGAGAATTAAATTAAATTCTTCCATTTTCGCATACTGTTTAGCATTAGGCTTAGTTATATGCAATAAAAAATGAGCCCTTTTTTGGAATATTTTGGGCAAAAAAATTAACTGCTTATGGAGTTAACAATGTTCTATGCAATCAAAACAATCTTAAATTATACGACATCATTTAATAAATATACCAAGAAATTAATTTATCTTTCAGAGTCGACTGTATTTAGTAAGAGTATCCATTCCATTAATTCTAAATAAAATAAGTGTAAATTTTAAACCTTCTGAGCAAGCGAGAAGGAACGAAAAGAAAAGATTGATAGAGCACAAATTAAACTTCGAAGAATTTCGATTTACGATTAGGACAATGAAGATAAATGGCTACATTGCCAAACTTTCTCAGCGGCTTGTGATAGAAGAATTTAACAACTTTTCTTGGTTCTAATGCTTCCGCGAAGTTTCAAATTCTTTGTTTAAGTTGCAATCAGAGTATGATTCCGTCTTGTTACATGCGAATTAGTTTTTCAACGTTTTGAAATTAACTCCCGTTTGTCTAATTTTTTTTTCAAACTTTTACACACATGTGGTAGATAAATCAATTTCCGTTAAATAAATGATCTAAATTTTGTTCATGCATTAAAAATACTTAAATAAGTTTTGGAAAGAATGAATTTAATTTGAATATTGCAACTTATTATACCTTAGGTACCAAATTGTTCTTTGAAAAACTATTTCGTAAGAGAAAAATATAATTTTAATACATTTAAAATCTATCCTTTGTTCATTTTTAATAACTAGCTTTTTACTAACTAGCATTTTTAATAACTAGCTAACTAGTTATTTAGAAAACATAGTAGAAAATAATTAATAAGATTTTATTCATGCACAATTTTTTATGCTCTAGTTATTATTATTATATCATTATAAATTCAGCTAGTTATTGTCAATCCAAGAAAATGGGAATGGTTATGCTGGTTTATATGCAAGGTAAAGATAGCTCCTTTGAGTACAAAGTAATGGAACAACTTTGTTTTATACATTATTATATTGATAAACTTTGGTTCTTTACATCATTATATTGATAAGACTTGATACTATCAGTAATTAGACATTCTTTTTTGATTAATACACTTGTTCTAATAGTCCTTCCACTTCTTCCAAAACAGTTTCTTAGAATATCTTCAAGTTCCTTTAAACAGAAATATAATGTTTTTCCTCTAAAGTCAATTTTTTTCAATCTTATTTGAAGGAAGTAAATGAAAATTTTGTAAAGTATGGGATTGAGACCGATCTTAAACTCAGAAAGAATCTGGGTTGCAGCAGATTAGAAGTCATGGTCATGAGCTCGTGGCTGGCGTGTTGCAGGTTCGAGGCATCGTGCCTTTGAAGATTTATCGTGTAGAGGAACCGAGTGTCTTATAATGTGCGACATTGAATAATAAACACTTACTCAGAAAGAATCTGAAGGCTTTGATAACGACTACAGTAGGAATTCTCAAATATAGCATAAAAAATTCAATATCTTGAGTATTTTTGTGTACTACAAGGTTCTCTGCACGAGTTGTAATCTGTTTTGATCTCTACTTGATTGCACGGCCTTAAACCAGCTAAATTTTAATTTCTGCATAATAGTTCAGGAAGCATTGAAAAAAGAACATCCTCAATTTTTGATGCCTCCGTAAGTTTCGTTGATATTAATCCAGTAATTTTTTTGGCTTAATTTTGAGACACAAGGCCTTGAACAAAGGTTTCAGTTTAAAACTTTTCCTTATAATAAAAACGAAAGAGATATCGGATTTTCCCAAAAGAAAAAGTTTTGCCATTTTTTAAAGGAAAGACGTAACACCAAGTAAAAAAAACAATTGCCAAGAAACCACATCCATAGTTGGTTCCACGACGGAAGGAGTCACGAGAGAAAAAACGATGAAGGGCAAAAAAGAGAGCAACAGTAGACCGAAGTGCCCTATGCTATACGGGTACAAATCAGAATGGCAGGGACGATCATAAAGGTTATCCGGTGTAAATACTCGGGATTTAAAAGTGTCCTCTTCCCTGAATGCCCCAAAACCGTGTATGGGAAAGATTGTTCCCTCACATGGTTGGACGCTTGTTTTTGCATATTCAGAGATGGAAGGTAGATTGTGGAAGATGAAGGTTGAAGTGGGTATTATGCTTCATCCCCGAATGAAAGCAACAGTGCCCCATTGGGCTTTCGTCTGTTCCCTGTTTTGAAAGTCGCACTATCGGAACGAAATTTCAAAAATAATGCTGAGGTAAAGCAGTTTGTACGCCTATTCTTTGTTTAGCAGGACACCGGATTTTACTAAACTGGTTTCTTCAAACTGATTGCACGTGACGACAAATGTTTCAATGTGGGTGATGAGCATGTCAAAATATGTAGCTTATGATATCAAGGTGTATTTGCATTTTGGCAATAAATTTTTCACATGAAATATAATTAAGAAACTTACTTTCGGAAGGTCCCTCGTATACAATAATACCCCGCGATAGGTGAGAGTGAATTTGCGTAAGTCGGGGTATGATTTTGCATATAAATATATCTAAGTTATTTCTGGTCAGGGCCAGAGACGAAAGAAAACAATAATTTAGGAAATAAAAATGTTTCATGAAATCTTAGATAACACACACATATAAAATAGTAAGCTGAAATTATTTGGATGTGGAAGATTTCCTAAAATTTAACGATATAGTCTGGCAACTCAATTTTTTTCTTCCCACAAAATTTTCTCGTAGAATGCTAATAATTTTTTATTCCTCGTTTTGTTAAAAAAATATGTTCATCGTTGGAGTCTATATTTTCTAAAAAATGTGTAACCCTTTTTCAATTAAACTGAGGCCTTCGGTCAAATTCCCAACCGTCATTCGATATTCTGATTTAACTGGGTCTGAAGATTCAAGTTTTTCAAGGTCTTGCTCTTACTCTTGATTTTCTATGATCTCATCCATTGTCGGCTCCTGACTGTGGGAATCCAACAGTTCTTCAATATCATCACTTTCCACTTCTCGACAACTTCTTCAATCGCTTTAACAATTTCGCCATTTTTTTTTCTGAAACCAAAGACGAATCGACGAGATTTGAAATTCGCGTAACTCCGGTTTCATGTAAGTGGGGTAGCGTAAGTCGAGGTATTACTGTATTAACATTTATCTACAGTCTTTAAAGTTTAAAAATCTTGCACAAATATGCATTTTGTTAATTTTTTTTTACTTTTCTTGCATTTAAACGATGAAAGTTAAATATTCATTTTGTATAAGTGACTAAATATAAAACACATTTTGATAGATACTACAATAAAAAAGGGGAATATATGATGATGGAGCTAAAATACCATAATAAATATAGTATATTTCTTTTGTTTGGAAACTTATTCTAATGTTTTTGCTTTTCTCGTTAACATTTTGTGAAAATAGCCTTAATAAGGGGTAAGATAGTGTTCTGTTGACATTTCATTTTGGTCTTTCGTTACGACTGTCGAAGGAAAACATTTTGTGGCAGAGTCTGTCCTTTCATTTTGTCCAATTTGAAAGCAAAAACTCCTTCATCATCTATACGCATTAATGTTACTTGCTGCAATAGGACCTTTTAATCGATTATGTCATTTTTATAACATTTTCCGAAACACTCATGCACTTCTTCCTTTAAGCTTAAGCACAAAATTCAAATGTCTTTTTCACCATTCAGTGACAAGAATACCTTACATTTAAGAAAAAACTTCTGTACTGCTAAGAATGAAGAATTTGTAAGATTAAACAATCATCTGTGTTTTTTGATAACACTATCAATACTTTTTGAGTATCAACTTGAGTATATCCATCATGAAAGTAAGTTATTAAAAATGCTACTTAAACATCTTAAATATAAAAATTTCAAAAAATTCGAAGTGGAAGGTTTTTATAGTTAGATGTATGTACAGAGAAAATCGTTTAACACGAAACTGAGGGGACTGAAATGTTTTTTCGTATGAAAGGATATTGCACAAAAAAACCATTATTTAACAAAATAAAGTTATTAGAGTACATTTTATTTACACAGATATATGTGTACGCATATATTTAACAAAAACAGTTCACAATTTTCATAAATTTGCTCTTTTTTTTTTAAAAAAAATTATTGTTGATAAAGTAGAGTTAACCATAGCAAAATCTTTACAGATTTCCGTTTTCGTCTTCTGTTTTTAATCAACAGCTTTAAGAAGTTCCATCTTCCTTTTAAGCAAATTAGCAGTTTGATTTCCCTCATGAGCTCTTTGCCATTATGCTCATAAAAAAATGCTTCTATAATAGAAAAAAATAATGCGAACCAAACTCATTGGTTTTTACTCAAACTGTGATGTGCTTGTCACTGAATTTCAAAGCCAACTGATGAGAGATGAGATGTTTTTGAAATGGATTTGTGGTAGGGATGGAGTTTTGGCAATAGCTGGGGATAAACAAAACTTGCTTGCGTCGCAGGCTGTACTGAGGGTATTTGTAGCCAAGTTAGCCTCCTTTCTTCGAAACATGTAAACCACCTCTCTTTCATTTCACACCCCTCCTAAATATTGCCTGTGCGACTCTTGTTTTCCGTATTTTGTTCATTCCCAGAAGGAAAATATTTTCGTCTTAAGCGATTTCGGTTTCGGGTTAAGAGAAAAAATGCATGAAAATACATAGTAGTTTGTCGTACATAGTGTATTTCGTATTAACCGATATTTCATCTTAAGCGTTTGCGCCTTAAGCATATTTCACTCTATTATAATTAGAATAACTGCGTAGAACCAGCCTCAGAATATCCCTATATATATATATATATTACAAAAATTCACATTTTTTTATTTTTATTAAGTAGAGTACAATCACTTTTTTTTTTAAAGAGTTTTAGAATGTTGCGTATTTCCAAATTCCATTAAAGTTTTTATAAAAATAATTTATTTTTTAATTTGAAATCTTGACTTTTTTACTTTTAAATATATATTAAAATACATCATTCCTTGTACTTGTATGTTGTTATAAAAGGATAAACTATTCTAACAAATTTTTTATAAATGAACGTTTTAAATAAATACATTTAAACAAAAACTTCCTTATTATAAAAAGGAAAATGAAAAATCTGAGCTATAATTTGCAGATTTTAAAAATATACAAGCAAACATTTTATCTAAAATATCAAATATTACGGGGGGAAATTATCATTTAAAACTTCTGTAATTTTCCATGTTTCTAAAATGGAAAAGATTTTTTTATTCCATTCCATGTCGAAAATTTTCCTATTCTATTTCTTAAAAACATCTTCCTTAAATTACGTGATAAATTACTAATTTAATTAATAAATTTTGCTTAACATTATTTTACTTTTTATAAGCTAAATTTTTTTTAAATGTTGCTTATAGATAACCGTTTTGAATTTTCTTTAGGAAAAAAAAAATTACTTCCGTGGATAGAAAAATCGAAGAGCATTTTTCTAAAAACTTTTCTTTTATATTATTTTAAGTGTAATCTTCTTTCTTTCTAAAAATCAGGTTACTGCGATAAAATTATTTTCTGCACTTATACATTGCTTCATTTCCACATAAACAAATAATGACAAAAAAAAAACTGTTATAATAAGTATTTTTAAAAATATTTTGGAACGGATTTACTATTTGATTATGTATAAATTTAAAAAATGATATATTTGTTTTGGTTTTTTTCATGAGCAAGTTTAGATCCAATTCATCCATAATATAATGTTTTGTTATTTATCCTAAACCTTCGTAGTGATAGCTTAGGAAAAGTAAAAAAGAGACAAAAACTCTTAAACAATAAAATTCAATTTTGTAGCATACAATTGCTTTCACGTTTAAAAGGAAACTATTTAGATAAATTTATATTCATGAGGAAAGCATAAAACACTTAGAAAAGAAGTGATCCTTATAAAATGAAAAAAATTTAAATGAAATGATGCCAATAAAGAAATTTTAAAGAATTACTAGTTGTATGGTTCGGAGCTGTAAGGATTTTTTCGAGTGTATAACTTTTTGCCCATGGAAATTTCCCTTCTCAATGTCAGCACTTCCTGGTGTGTGTTTTATTTCAAATTTAATGTCATTAAAGTTCCTTTTTCGAAATTTATTCCTCTCTTTGTCCTATTGCACTTATCTTTTCCCCTCCGTTTAACCCGGTGTTGCACGGGCTTTTGCCGGGAGTGCAAACAAAAATGTGCTGAAATATGAAGTTATCGCATTTCAATCATTTTGAACATTGTACATGTTTTATATCCCAATTAAGAATTTGAGATTCCAATGAGATTTAGCTGTAGATTTAAAACATTTAAATGGTTTTAATCATTATTAACAAATAATAATTTAAAGAAATATTACAAAACATGATATTACCTCGTTTTTGTTTTGCTTTAAATTTTCACAAACATGTGGAGGAAAATGTACCGAAAAAATTTTCCTTTTAAATATGAAGTATTTGATACACTAAATATGTTGTTAAAAACGCATTGCAAAAGCCAGCATTTTGCTACCAATCGACCTGATCACAATTTTTTCGAAAAATAAAATGCTATGAAATCAAGAGATTAATGGTTTAATTTGTAGTCATTAATAAGATTAATGGCTATAAATGTATAATATAATTCCTTTTCACTTTTAAACAAAATCAATTAATGAAAGGCATATCTTTCTATATTAAAAAGTTGCTTCGTGATGCTGTAATAAATTTATTATGTACTAGCGCAACAATGCCAACACATTTAAGATAACTCGCAAAGTTGACAAACCCCGATTTCACATGTGCCTTGGGCGATGAATTGGCAACCATGTACTTTGTTTCATATAATGTCGACAATACGGTTGCGATAGTACATTTTTGCAAACTTTCGCAGATCAGTATCGCAATGATTGCATGGACTGGAATTGTTGCGTGAGAAAAAAGGTGTTGTTTCATGCAAAGACTTATTAATAATCAACAGAATTAAAAAAATACTCAACTTTCCATGAAGCTACAGGTTTATCAAACTTTAAGGACTTTATCAATGAAGTGCTTTTTAACTTGAGTGAAAACTTTTATTTGTTTTCTAATATACAAAAAAGAAAAAGAAAAAAAAACTATACCTGACTGTACAAAAATTGTGAGATATATTGTTAATATGTTGTTTTCCTGAATCATAGCATCAATACTTCAAAACTATTTACCGAAAACAATTTTATGCAATTTATTTAATATCGTTATTTATTGATCAGATATTTCTCCAACACTAAAAAAGAAAAATAAGTTCAAATAACTTTTTTTCTCCTTTTCTTGAATATTTTAAATATGTATTTTATTCAAAGATGTTACAAAAGAATACAATTCAATGCACAGTTAACAATTTTTCAAAGATTCAAATGGTATCCTTTCTTAAATACTATTAAACAACTGCACTCTCTTTATTAACTAATGATAACCTCTCGGCGCGAGAGAAAATCGGTTATTACCGCCACTTTTTCCCCCATAATTTTCCCCAAAGAATTCTTTAATTTCTTTCTTAAACACAAGCGCATCCATCTTTCAGCATATTAAAACAAATCTCCTCCATAGTTTATTTCGATCGCTAATTAGTTTTACCAATTGATATACCTTCCTACTTAATATACTCATTTTAACTCTCGGAACGAAAGATATTAACTCGCATTATTATTCGTGTTACGACGATCCTTGATGGGAATTTCTAGGGAAGAAACTGAAGAAAAGAAAGAAAAATAGGGAAAAAATAATAATTGAGAAAGGGAAAAAACTGACTCCTAGAGTTAATTGCATTAGACATTGGAAGCTTTGGGGTTACATATGGTGTGAAGAATCGATATCTGTACGGTTCACAGAGAAGAATCAAATCATGTAGTAGATTTAGGACCATATTTTTTAGTTTATGAATCCATCTTGAAGCACATTCTTAGGGGGCTTGCGTCATAAAAGTAGGGTTGTAAATATTAGTCTAATAAAAGAATTCGGAGTAAAATTAATTTGGAAGTAATCGACCGAGGATAAAGAAAATGTAGAGAACAGAAATCGTATCAGTGGAATTGGAGGGTGTTTAAATTGTGGTTAAATTCAATGGACTGGAAACTAATAGAGCATTTTTTAAACTACGTGTTCTTAAGATTGGTATATTTCTATTACGATATGCTCTTTACACAATTTAAATCGTATCAAATTATTACTATTAATAATATCCCTGTTCCTAAACGCAATGGTATTTAAAAAATTTAATTACAGTTTAATTTGTGCAGAACTGAAACAACTAAAGGACAATGTAGTTAAATAGATTAACTATTTTATTATTTTTTATGTTTATATTTTTTGGACACTGTTTTTGATAGATGTTCACAATTCACAGACAGAGTATGTTTAAAATTGTTCTTTTGAGTAATACTAAGCATCGTTAGAAAGTATTCCATAAAAATGTTTTGTTTTTTTTACGAAATCTTTCGAAATGTAAATCTAATAAATGTTTTAAATTTTTATTATTTTCACACAATACAGTTAAGAAATTGGGGTTACTGCTTTCCCACTGGCTTTCTGTATCCAAGGTTGCGGGTTCGACCCCGGCCCAAGTCGGTGGATTTTCCTGATGCAGAAAATCGGCAGTGGCCATGTCGTATGATTATGCGGCATGTAAGAAACTCCTTGGAGTGCCAGTTTGGCTTGACTGCCCTCAGCAAAATTAAATTCCTATGTTCAATTTCGCATCGTCAGAGCTCAAATGCCTCCCTCTGGGAGGAAACTGAGCATCCAAATTACTTGCGGCAATTGGAATCGCCTATATGATGCCGCAGTAAAAAGTGATAACAGTCCCTGGGGACTATGTCTGCAATGGTAAAAATACCAAACCGCTGACCCATTGGAAAAAATAAAAAAATAATTTTAAAAATCCCTTACGTAAGATAAAAACATCTTTTGAAACAAAATGTTTTACGAATAAAAAAAATACGCAACTTTAACCGCATAAAACGTAATAAAATCCTATTACAGCTTTTATTTTCTGATTTAAAACTCGTATTCTTCATAGTACTCTTCCAGCAATTTATGTGACGTATGTAACTTTCTAAATACAATTTATTTTGCTTGTTAATTTTAACTTGAGATGTTCTACGATACAGTACACTACCTTTTTGGCACAGATAATCTCACACGTAGCTTTGCGTGATTGTTAATCGTAAATTTGCTCTCACAACTCTGAAGAAACTTCATCAATGACCCTGACAGAGTAATAGGCAACATCAATTTATTCATGTACTTCCTATAAATCTTTCTGTAATACCTGAGGTATTTTAATACCTATCATTGGAACAAGAAGTTTCAATGAATAAAAATTTATTTCGCTCGATGCAGCAGATAATCTCTGCCACTATAAATGTATATAAAATATCTTGCCGAAATAAGAGATATTTCGTCGCAAGCTAATGATTTAATATACCTTATATTCCGGCGTATATCGCATACTTTTAATACAAAAAAGTAATATCGACGTTTGCGGGTGAGCGTTATACACGGGATATATAAATGATAGCTTTAAAAATAAAGAAAAGAGAAGGGTACAAAAATAAGACATCTACATATATCTAAATACTTTTAATTTAATGTAAATGACATACAGTATGAACTTTTATTGTTGGATAACATGAAAAGTTCGTCTTATATTTGTCTTCCGTTTTATTTTCCATTCAATTCTGCTTTATTTTCATCATCACTGTTACTCTAATCCATTAGCACAGTATTTCTCAAACTGTGGGGCGCGCCCTACTAGGGTGGCGGGATAACCCTACGAAGGGGGTGCGAGCATATTGAAAAGTCGAAAACAAAAGATTATTTTAAAAAATTAATAATTTACTGAAAGTAAACAAACAAATACATTCTAATAAAAAATAAAATATGCATTTACACTGATGTAATACACTTATAACAGTTGCCAAAAGTACAGATGCCTGGAGAAAACTTCTGGAGAAGGCCAGGACCTACCCAGGGCTGTCAAGTCATTGAGAAAAAGAATACACTTATAAATATGTATTCGTAAGACTGTCTGTCGAGTCTTAAGAAACAGAATACACATGTCTTGCGCAATGTATTTTTTAGTTAATTTAACAGTACTAAGAACAAGTTTTAATAATTATCAGTGACCCCATGGACTTGTCATATATAAAATTATATGCTAACACATTAACACTTATTTTGATAATTATACGGTTTATAATTAATCCCTTAAATGCGGATTAAAAATTACGTGATTTGTTCTCTAATTCACCGTTTAACAAGTAGGGAAGCGTATGGGGTGTATTGGGGGATAGAAAAGGAATAAGTAATCAAATTCTCTGAAATAAGTAAATCCTTCGCATACACTGCCATGGTCATTTTATTGCAATCCAAAGCCTTTGGAATAATTTTATGGATACCAGTTCGCAGAAAAGATCGTAATTCAGAAAGACGTATATATACGCCTGGGGCAACTAACTTTTGGCTGAGCGAGACGTTTATATATGCCAATGACACTAGAGGTAAACGTCGTATTCTTGGTTTAGCATCAAAGTACAGTATTATAGAATTTAATACATTGTTGTAGTATGGAGGGGGAGCGATGAAAATTATGATTGTGAATATTGGGTCGCAAATATTGAAAGTTTGAGAAGCACTGCATTAGCAAATAATCATCTCCCGTTTCAGATAGATTGTTAGATATATTACATTTATTCAAATGACTTATGATTTATGTCAGATTAAATTTCTCATTCTTTGTTTTTATCTTTCCCTCGTATACTATTTCTAGACTGGCGTGATACATTTACCCTCCTTTTGTAAATGGGTGTTTTTTTACCTTTTATAAAATCCAATCCTTCTGGCACTTCTTTTCTTCCGCGTAAGGGTTTTAGTTCTAGAAGTATACCGTTGCTCAAAAGCCGGGTATTATATTTTGAATAAATGATTTTAAAAGACGAGAACATTGTATACGTACATCTTAAGTTTCTTTGTAAAAGAAAAGAAGAAAAAGGTGCGCATTATACGACGAATAAACTAAAAATTAAAAAAATATAGTTTGAAAGTATAGGAGCGCGAAATTCAACGGAAATAGGTAAATATCCGATATTGATCCAGTAAATATCCGCGAACTGTAAAAATTGTAATTTGAATAATTAGATCACTTTGAATATTTCATCGGTGTTTTTCTGGTGCCAAATTTGTTCAATTTTATAGATTTTTTTAAAAATATTTTAACTCAAAAAACAGTGAGTTAATTTTGTTTTTATTCTATAATAATTACTAGGGGAATTTCTTTATAAATAAATCTTAAGTGTTTGTGACATTTTTGGTTTTCATCATCTTTAAAATGTCGAATTAACACTAATCCAGTTATTTGTTATTTATTTTATCTACAAAGCATACATAAAAAAGTATCTTTAGGAGTTTTATAAGCATTGCAATTTTTAATAACTTCTATTGTAATACTCAAAGTCATATGATGAATGCAATCACACGTTTCCAGCCAATCAGCTCGTGCAACATGTTAAGAACGTTTGCTTTTGCGGTAACTTCTTTTTAAAAAGTTCATATATTTGTCATCAGTAAATATGAACTTTTGTACATAGGTGAACAAAATGCACTCGATTTAAAAATACACGTGTAATAGTACTTACCTTAGAACCTGTTTTTGTGAGATTCATTTTTATCCTTTTTTATTTTTGTGCGATTTTTTGTGCTATCTTTTTTAATGCGGTATATGAATTTTAACGGCTTTAGTGCCACTGTAATGTTTTCTATAAATTTGCATATATACACTTTAAGACGCTCTGTTCATTTATTAAAAATAGTCCCTCGGCAATGCACGTTCAATTGTTTTCTCTCAACGCGCTAGCAGAAGGCGCTTTATTGAAGACGAAACTGTCAATGACAGTGACATTATCAATAATTTGATAGATTATGAAGACGAACAAGAAGAGCCGGATTCTTTGAGAGTGGATAAAATATATGCACGGATCAAATTTCCAACAAATTGGAAAAGTATTTTCTTCAAATAGATTTCGAAAGATGTTTGAAATTCCAAAAAAACTTCGATCATACATTTTTGGTTATTGTGACGTTTACAAGCAACTGACCAACCGACCGTCGTTGCAAAGACTTATCACTTACTTTATGGTGCCAAAAAATAAATCAACTGAAAATGTATCTTAAAGTGACGAAAGCGATTTCAAACTAATTCATCGCAAAAAGAAGCGTGATTTGGATTACGATGAGTAGCAGTGAATTATGTATGTGCATTTTGAAAACTTTTTTCTCCTTGTATACAATGAAAAATTAGATTCTTTTAAAATGTTTCCATGAATAATTTAATGATTTATTTTGCATGAAAGTACTTTCTCATAAATTTCGTAATTAATTGACGTGTTTTCTAAGGGCGACTTTTTTGATGCGGTCCTCTCCACCGAATAAAAATTTTTTCTGTTGCATGTCGACAGAGCTGTTTGTTATATGTAAGTATTTATGAAATTTCGAATACTTTTTGTACGGTTTCCTTTTGCGTGGTCCGTATCTATCGCTGAAAAACAGATTTTACGGTATATCATTTGATTCTGAATTTTCTTTGAAAAATCTCAGTTCTTGAACATTTAATTATCAAATTTGAAATTGTATCTAAGTTTTACAAGTTCAACAACTTGTACATATCCAATGTCAATTTGTTTTGAATTCAAAGTAGATCACGTGACTATATATTTATCATGTGACTCTCATAAATTTAACCCATTGAAAAACGAGCACGAACAAAACTATAGCACTAAAAAAAAGAACTGGAGAATTTCAATAACATAAGAAATTCGCATGTGGTGTTTTATTTTTAATTTTCTCACTCCATGTCCTCATATAAGGAATTTATTTCAATTAACATAAATTCAACTATCAAGAACATTATGATCTTATCTGTTCTTTTTGGATCACTCGCTTTCGCACTACTTGTATCGAAAAACAAAGCACGAAATCGCCATGTTTACCTCAGCAGAGACCACTCGTCCCATCGGTAACCGAATTCCACCCCCTCTTTTTTACGAGACTGCGATCCTCCCATCACGTGAAGTGAAGCGAAGTAAGTATCATTAATGGGGTCCGCCAACGATGATGAAGTGGCCGTAACGGTCCATGGATATCGCTCTTTTATGGGTGAGACGCCAGGTGGCGTGGATGGCCCTCTTCAGGTCTAGTGACAGATGACCACTCCATACCTCCATTCGTTCCCACATTAACGCCACTCCGCGGACACGCCAGGAGGTTCTTATTATCTTTACTTTCACTAACGGTGAAAGAAAAAAAAAGGAATGACCATGCGGCATTCAACCTGGTGTTGAGAATTATGAAGATATGAATGGCGACAGATATATTTTTTATCTCTCTCTTCCCTCAGATTTCAAATTCATCGTTCGTAGAGATTGATCTTATTGATTTGCGATCTCTTTTGGTGACAGGTGTTCCTTGACTTTTGTTGATAGCATGATAAATGGTACAGTTTCGGAAAGGTTTAAAATGCAGGGAACACAGGAAAAGGTTTAAAATGCTTGTGCAAGAGATAGCCACACACAAAAAAGTATTTTATACATATTGTAAAACTGATCACAATTTTTTTTCCCTTTCTTGCATTTTGTGAGTGAGTGAGGTCGCACTGTAAAGTTAGAGGATAGCTATTGGCAACGAACCTCATAATTTTGAGCCTTGCCCAAGTGAGGAGGAAGACACCTGGTGGGAACCCTACTTTAAGCTAACACACAATACCAATGGGAGAACTTTGAGCCTCCTCTGTTTTAAAGTATATTAACCTCTACAAAAGTAACGACGAGGATTCTGCACTGGCAAAAATTTGACTCAATTAAAGAGCTATAGCGCTCCACCATAAAGGAACATGAACGCTATTGGTGATGGACCTCATAATTTTGAACCTAAGTCAAGAGAAGTGGAAGACACCGCGGCGGAAATCCCGCCCCCTTGAAGCTACCACACCACGCTAATGAGAAGACTTTGAGCCTCGACAGATTTGACGCGTGTATCAGCTCTTCTACATGGTGGGTCTTCAGTTGCACTAAAGGGGGAAAATCGACACACCGACAAAATTAGTAACCACAACCACAAGGGCCACCTAAAATTTTTGTTTGAAGCCCCCCGTGTCTACAAAACTAACTACGAGGATTCTGCACTGGCAAAAATTTAACTCAATTAGAGAGCTTTATTAAAGCCCCTCCATAAAGGAGCATGAACGCTATTGGTGATGGACCTCGTAATTTTGAACCTAAGTCAAGTGAAGTGGAATACACCGGAGCGGAAATCCCGCCCCTTTAAGTTACCACACCACGCTAATGAGAAGACTTTGAGCCTCGACAGATTTAAAGTGCATTAGTCTCTTTACACGGTGGGTCTTCAGTGGTACTAGAGCTTGAAGTCATGACACACCAACAACAAATTTGTAACCATAACCACAAGGTCACCTAATATTTTGTGTTGAAGCCCCCAGTGTCTACAAAACTGACTACGAGGATTTTGCACTCGCGAAAATTTGACTCGATTCAAGAATTATATTAATATCCCCCATACAAAAGAGAATGTGAGCTATTGGTGATGAACCTTGTAATTTTGAACCATGGTCAAATGACGAGGAAGACATTTGAGGTGTCACCCTCCTCTCCAAACTGTTACACCATGGCAACGGGCAGATTTTGAGTCTCGACAGATTTGACATGTATCAGCTCTTCTACATGGTGGGTCTTCAGTGGCACTAAGGCTTGAACTCATGACACGCCGGCCGCGAGTTCGAGAGCATAACCTCAGGGGGAGGGAATGAGATGGTGAATTCTGGGTAGGCTAATAACAGACCCCAGTCTCAAATCCAGATTTCTACAGAATTCATTTCAACGATCAGTGTCGTGTTCAACTCATGGAAACAGTTTCAAAATACCATAAACATCGAGAAAAATACTGGACAAGGTCGTCCAAGTTCCATGATAATCTGAGAAGATCTCTGATTGTCCATTGCAGCGAGAAGTAACAGGTATGCTACATTGGACCGCCCTCAAAATACGAACAATCAACTATTAGAATTCCGCACTCGCAAGAGTTTGACTTAAGCTCATCATGTTAGTATGATGTTATTCAACCAACCACAGACACAAAAACATATATTGCAAATATATGTATTCATTAATTTGTTTTTTATGAGGCGAATATCTATTTTTTTTTCACTACTATAAAACGTATACTTTACTTATCTGATACAACCAGAAATGGAAGTGAGGCACTGTTAAAATCTTATCATTTGCATAGTCTTGGAGTAATACTTGGACAATTTTTTGTAATAATAACCCTCTAAAACATCAATAACGCGGTCGGTGATATGGTCCGGCAAAATAATTACTGCTCATATTTAGAGCTTCATATTACACATCACTTTATATAGTACTACACATCTGCATATTATGTTTTCTCTGTAACAAAGAGATCGTTAAAACTTTTGTGATCTTGTGATGTCCCCAGCCACCCCTTTAAAATTTTCCCGTAAACCTGGGGCACCCGATTTTTGTGTAAGGACCAAGTATCACATGATTAAATTCTGACTTCAGCGAAGTGTGGTTCCGCCAGAATCAGTAGCCAGAGTAGCGCATTGTTTGAATTACCTGCCACAGCCTCGGCATTGGATTCAAGAGACTTTGGATGTGTTCTGGGGTACAGGGACGAGAAGCTTCCAACGTTGTCAGCTGAACTGGTGTGGCAGCTGCGGGAATCTGGGTCTCGTTAGCAACCATGGACCACATGTTTTCTGTCGGTTGAAGATCCGGAGAACAGCAGCCAGGGAAGCATTCAATCTGGTAATCTAGGAGAATTTGAGAATGCATGCCACGTGTGGTCACGCATTATCCTCTTGAAATATGGTTGGCCAAGACACAAATGTAAGGAAGGCAACTGGCTCACACCTCGGAGATGTGCACTGTCTTAAAATACGGCAGTGTACTAGAGGTGTCAGTCCATGATATCAAAACCGCCCCATACCACAATACCCGGTTGCGGACCAGTGCGGCGGGAATATACGACAGCTTTCAGCATCCTCTCCACGGTGTCCCAAACTCGATCGACCATCGTGGTGTTGCAGACTAGATGCGTGACTCGTCAGTCAAAGAAAAAACATTCCATTCTGCCACATCCTTCTTTCATTGCACCATTGGCGGAGACGTCTGTGGTTTCACGTCAGAAAGTCAGATCAAGCAAATGGACGTCTTGCGGACGACCACTTGCTGTAACGGCGTCGAATGGTACGCGAGCACTGAATGATTGTTACAGACTCAATGCCTCTATGGTTGTGATGGTGCTGAATGATCCGTCATACCCATGCGCACAATTTGCCTTGTCCTCACTTAAGTGGTACCAGGTGGATGCATCGACCACGTCGTCGTCGTACCACTCCTGCCTCAACGGTCACATATTCCGCATTACATATTGTTTGGTTCGTCCAACAGACTCTGATTCCCTGAAGAAATAATCCACAATCTCGGTAGGCTACTATCCTTCATCGAATTTGGATATTGATCAAAAGCGATAGCTTTTTACGAGACATAACTGACGTTTTTTGAAAACCGCAAGAAAACACAATTTGCCGAACTTACAAATCGTCGAAATCTCCAAGCTTTAAATAGCGCTTTTGAGGTGGCACCACACGGCGAGTGATGCTATGTCTGCGCTGAAATTCTAATCATTTGCATATCTCACCTCCGCTAATGCATGTTGTAAATTTCGTGTTATTTGCATGCTTCCTTCAGGGTGTTGCACTTACGGTGGCCAGCAGTGTAATAAAATGCCAGTGTTTTTCAATATATGTATGAATGAATATGAATAGTGTACTATTTAATACTTTTTAATCGGTGTTTTTTTATCTATAAAAAGTTAAAATTTTGTAATAAATTCAAATATTTTACGAAGTTTTAATTTGTGGTTGAATACAGAAGAAATTTCAAATTATTTTTGGTCTAACCTAACTAAAATATTTTTAACGTAGAATGTAATTTAAAATTCTTCTTAAACGATTAATCTCAATACCAGGGTATCCTGTACATGCTGCAAAATAAATTCATTACTTAACTTTAATAACTTATTCGCCTTGAGATTAATTATAATTATTAAGGTAATTTAGTCAGGGAAAATTCCGAAACTCCTTTTACGTAAGGGGGTTAAAACTTTTCAACCAATTCCGCCTTGCGTGATCCAGAAAATTTACGTCGTCTTCATCGCCCGAAACACTGTGAAAAGTGGGCAGTCCCAACACGTTCGAATCGATGCCAGTCGGTCGAGAAGTCGGAAAACACTTCTTTTCTTCTTGTTATTCTCCAATTTGTGAAAAATGCGCTTCTAGAACCTATCTCTGACTTTCAAGACGCTTCCCTCACATAAAAGGCTGCTGAGAAAGAGATAGGGGGCAAAAAAAAAAGAAGAAAAACAACAGAGAAAGAACAGACTCACACACACACGGAGAAAAAAACCGCAAAAGAAGTATTTGAATGATTACCTTGAGCTACAGAAAGTCGAGAGAAAAACTCTGGCCGATTGATTTATGCAACGCCTGAGTTAGAAGAAGTAGAAATAAAAAATGTAATATTTTTTTTTCTATTATTACTATTTGTTTATATATATGTTTTTGTGATTCTTTTTGCCGGTTCTGATTTATGTAAAGGAAGCGGAAACAAACTGGTTGTTGAACGTATTCATTCTTTTTTTTTATTATTGTTCTTTTTTTTGGCAACGTTTGTTGTGTGTGAGTCCTTATCGGACGTGAAACAGACTCCGCAAGAATCAAACGCACGCCCACTTTCCAAAGGATAACAAACACAAACGTAAGAAGGGAAATAACAAACAAAAAAAAGTTCCACGCCCTGAAAACTGCGACATTCGACATCTGCTACCCTTTTTTGCAACCCTTTTTCCGAACCCATTGGCGCGTGGCCCTTTCCCAATTCTTTCCAAATATTTTTTTTTATGCTAGTTCGTCGTTGTTTATTCTTTTTTTCCTACTTTGAGAAATTGAGGTTTATGTTGACATCGTTTGCCGGTTTAATTTCCCCCTTTTCGGCTTTTTGTACCCCTTTTTGCTGGAATTTGCTTTTGACCCGGGGGAAAAAGTGGAGGAAAAAAAAAAATCGCACGTGTTTTTCGCATTTCTAAAAACGCTTTATCTTCCTAAAAAAGATGCTGGTTTTCCATATTTCTTATAAATTGCGATTTATTTTTTACCTAAGTTGTTTTATAGTATTCTTTTCTGCAATTTATTATGCAATGTTCTATGTAGATAATACGAAAATGTTTCGAATGGTTTTTTTGGTTTCTTGAGATGGCATTTTGTCTATTTCCTATATATTGAATGGTGGACATTATTCTTTTCATATTTATTTTTAAGAAATGTAAATAGCAAAAGTTTCAGATAAAATTTATGAGAACAAAAGTAGCTTGAACAAGAAAAGTTAATCAGATCAAAGTAAAATTTATTAATATACTTAAATTTTTTAAAGGGGGAAACAAAACTAAAATACCTTTTCTGTGATAAAGTAATTGATAAATTTTAAATTTTTAAAAAATCCTCTAAAAAACAAATTATTTTGTCACACAAAAAATATCTAACCAAGTCTTTTGTTTTCCTGGGTGGTAGCTAGACGTTATAGCCACTTTGCACTTAAGACATTTTACTTACTTTTCAGGGCAGAAATAATGAATTATGTTACAATAAACTTTTTATGAATAATTAGCATTTATGCTAATAACTATTTCAATAACAATAAAATACAAAATACAAGTGTAATGAAATAATAAAGAACAAGTTTAAACCGGCCAAAAATACTTTTAAAATATACACTGAAATTGGTAAATAGCCATTTTATATTTTTTTAATTTTTAAAAATAAAAAGCTAAAAAAAAAAGTAATAATATTTTTTAGGATTTTAAAATAGTTATTTCACATATTTGATGAGCTATTTACTTTTGAAACTTTTCAAAGCAAGTGGGAAACCCTTTGCTTGAAGGCACAAATGGTACCCCAAAAAAAAGCTATCTTTAAAATTTTTTTGAACCCCAAAAATCTCGGGACCACATATTTGTAAAAAAAGTTTGTTTTTTATTTCTCACCCCCAAGATTCTCAAGTGATTCTTTAAATGCTCCCTCTGGGCTGGAGGAAGAAGGGAAAAATTTTAAAAAGGGCATTTTTCTGTTTATGTGGGCGGGGGATAGAACCCTCTATCCACATATAAAAATTTCCAAAAAATTTTTAAAAAAAACCTTTTTTTTTTAAAATTTTAAATTTCTTAATTTATTCAGATGAGAGAAAAGTACTTAAAAGGGACACTAAGAAAAAAATGTTTCAACTACCCCTCAGAGAGCATGAAATTTCCCAAAAAAAAAAGGGATCCGCAGTCATCGTATTGATTTTTTTACGTTTTGGGCCCCAAAAGTGGATAGACTAAATATCCACCCCCCCGCTTGCAGAAATTTTTTTTTTTATGTGGCGGGGGGCCCTTTTTGCCACTTCCCACGAAAAAGGGGTTAAAGGGAAAAGCCGAAATTTACAAAAAATGATGCTTGAAGGGGTGGTTTAATTAAACGGATTTAATGTAAGCTTACAGAGAAAGTATTCAAATTATTATACTTCTTATTTTTGATTGTTTTAATATAATTAATACGCCAATTAGTCAATTATCATTATTCGAACACATGGTGTCAAAAACCTGTACAGAGGTTGGAAATTCGACCGACAAATTTTGAAGGGGGTGATAAATAGGCGGGGGATGGGAAAATCACCATAGAACATGCTGTCGCAGCATGATGGGATGACAAATCACCATAGAACATGCTGTCGTACACCACGTTTAGTCGGAGTAATTCGTAAAACAGTTAAAGAAGGGGGATTTATGTCGAAGGGGAAAGAAAAAGGCCAATAAAAAAAAAAAATACATTGATTAAAAAATAAAACATTTTTTTCAAAAACCCCCGAAAAAGCATATGTTGGGTGGGGGAATTTAGTTTTACCCCCTTTTGAAAAGGAAAAATGAACCCGTCCATTCTGACCACTTGCATCGATGACATCCCTTTCTGCAGTTTATCTCCAGTATTCAGTCTATCCTAAACATCGTTGTCGGCTCGTTTTTAGGAAATTTTTTTGTATACGCTTTCTTTTAATCATCTAAATATCAAAAATATCGGTAAGAGTATCAAGACGAGTTCACTATGACGGAAGTTTGAAAAGGGAAGCAATTTTAAATGTAGGAAAAAAACGGAAACGGAGCAGCAGTCACTAATAATTTGGCACGGATGAAACAAATATACGTCGATGGCTTAAACAAAATGATATAATTTTTGCTTTAAATGCCCCAAAGTCCGTCAAATGATTTTTCCTTCATTCTTCTGAAATTCATTCTTTAAAAAAAAAAGGTTGCATAACAAATGGATTGGATGGCACGGAACACGACACCGTGTGGGAAAATGATGACGCCGCGGTGTCATCATTTTCCCACACGGTGCCGGCACGGATTCCAATGTCATCTATGGCAATGGGAGGGACGAATCATTTTCGAAACATGATATTGAGGGTTAGAGTAATTAAAGGTTCATATAAGTGTTTGTAAGTTTTTAATACTGGTAACACACATAAATTAATTATTAATTTATTATTTCTCATTATTCTTTTATTAATTTAAGAATCAGATACGGATTAACTGTTTTCACCTTTTTTCTATTTTTTCTCAAAAACGTGTAGAGAATTAGGGGTGCGGCTTAGAATCAATGACAACATTTTTTCACGAAACATTTTGAGATTTAGGGGAGTGGCATAGATTCGAGTAAATATACATTATTTCTAAAAAAAATATTATGAAAAACAAATATTAATTCAACAAAAATTAGATTTAAAAAGAAATAAATGACTATACTATTTTAAGGATAACCTTTTATGCTGAAAAATCTTTCCCTATTTTCAAGCATTAATGTATTTTGACCTTGGTGTATGTTTTCATGCTCTATAATGCACTTTAAGGATGATTCGTCAGTTTCATATACGTTACAATCAATAAGTCAATTTAATTGACTAATTACCGCCACGAAGCCCAAATTACTGAAACGTTACCAAAAACTACTTTATTAAAACACATACCACCATAAGGCTTTCTCTTGCCCACAAAGCTTACATTAACCCGAATGTCCTTAGGAAAAGGTAGAGATTCTTTTTTTATTCGAATATGGTAGAAGTACGGGGGAGTAATTTGCTAAACGAACAAGGAATTACCCAAAGGAAAACACCCCTTATCTTCAGGATTGTTACACTCGTTTTCGATCGCTAAAAAACTAATTCGTGTTGTTGCAATGAGGTAACAGAGTTTATTTTCTCTTTTACGTAAAAAGATTTCTTAATTAAAGAGGGGGCAATCTTTTGTGTGCATCGTCTTGAGAAAAATTTCTTATCAGTTAATTCGATAGGTCTGCGATGTTCACAAGTTAATAAAGACTTCAATATTTTATTTTACTCACTAAATAATGTCTCGTATTTTAATTCTGATCAAGCCGAAAGAGTGTTTTGGGTAGCGTGTGAAGTTAAGAACTTTTTGCTCATTTCCAATTGAATCGTCTATGTGTTAGATCGGTATCTTAGAAACATTTATTTAGTTATTGTAGGCCAAAAGTCACTAAGCAGCTTTAAATTAATATAGTTTTAATACGTTTAGTAAAAAAAAAGTTGTGTTATTTGTTGCAATATATTGTTTGTAAATTACTTAAAATTCAGTATAGAGGCAAACGAGTACATTCGAAAAGTCAAATATGGACTTTTTCAATCTTATTTTTCATAATAGCTGCAGATGTATTTTTCTGTGTCCCTTGAGTTTTTTGATGAAATAGGTTTTGAGCTAAGAAATGGTTTTAGGCGTACTAATGGGCAATATCCAGGCAGTTTGCAATATTACTGAGGGTATTCGATCCGGCATCTCACGGACTGAGATGAAATTGTTTTCAGTGATGATCCATGCTAACCGAGCCTCGACATCCACAGAAGACATATCTGGAGATTCTAGGACAGTGGAAGTACTCTCATATGTTTGCCGATAATCAGGGGTTATGGTACATGGTGGCATTTCAATTGATGGCCAACTCTATTTAGTTGTCACGGCGGTACGGCCATAAAATTTGGCACCCTTCAGTGTTCTCTTATTTTACACTGATCCCCAAAAGTACATTTCAACAGGATAATGGCCGACCATGCAAAGTACACCTTTTTACTGACTGTTTTTGTGCTTCTCCAATACTTCCTTGGCTGGCGGGTAAAGCACTTTCGGTCTCTTACGAGTAGTAATCCAACATCTCTGAATCGTGCCAATTTATCTCTCCAAGAGTAAGTAATCACGAAAGATAACATCTTCCACCTCTACGAGTCAATTCCAAACTAAATAACATCTTGGATCAGAATCAGTGGCGTAATGTACACACCCGCAAACTCTGCATCTCGTGGGGTAGGGTCTAGGATTCCAGGGAGCCCAAAACCTGACTTTACTGGAGGTCTGATATTCACCGTTACGCTACTAATCAGGATCATATGCGGACCAATGCATTATTGACTATTTTTGCTCATGTAAATGTACTTCCCGAATAAATTAACAAATAAATACAAATGATAAAGTTAACGTTTCGTTTTCAATGAGTGTACATCACATCTACCGTTTTTCGTCTCATTTGGACAACATTTTCTATGTACGTCACTTTTTACGTTACAGTTTATATTTTAAAAATCATGAAAAATGCAGAAATTCCCAGAAATCTCCAAAACATTTTACTCTTTAAAATTTTTAACGTAAGATAAGTTTCAAATTCATAAATTTAAAGTTAGTTTTAATTTAAAGTGAAATTATTTTTAAAACTGTTAAAAACGTTTTTGAACAAACAAACATTATTAAAAACGATATATATATATATATATATATATATATGATAATAATTTATTAGTAAATTAACAAAATATTTCCAGTTTAATCATACAATCAAAATCAGACTCTCAGTAAATTCTTATGCGTAATTCATTGTTTATATATTCTGTCACGAAGTATTTTTAAGATAAGGGGACTATATATAACTACACGGAATCGTGATTTTGCTGAAGCATATATATGAATAATTCTTTTGATATTTAGTGTCAGAATGCACATATAAATTGTTTTAAAAATATAATTGCAATAAAAATTATTTAAATCCACTTTTTAGCAACAAAAAATGAAAAAAGAGAATTACGTATTATTAAAACATACTTTTATAAAAAAATGTTTCTATAATAATAATATTTTGGCTATGTACAGATAAGACTTCTCTACAGAGCTTGAACTAGAAGTTCCGAAAAAGTAACATTATTTTTAGACGATCAGTTGAAACAACAACCGGTGTTTTTTGTTAAATGTTTCCCTACTGTGATATAAAAAATTTGAATAAACTTACTTACATAAATTATATTTTATTTTAAAACTCCCAGTTAAGGATCTATACTGTCTTATCTATATACATAGGCAAAATATTACTATTATATAAGTATTTTAATAAAAGGAGAATGTTTTGAAAGTATGTCATTTTTTCTTCATTTTTTGTTAAAAATGGCATTTAAAGAATCTTTTCTTGTAAAATAATATTCTTAAAACAATTTTTTTATTTGTATATTCTAATTCAAGTGACATTAAATACCAAAAAAGTTATTCATTTATTGGCTTTTGCAAAATCATGATTCTGAACGTAGTGATACTTTAAAAAAAACTCCATTGGAACAATTCTTATTTTTGTCATTTTAAATTCCTGAACGCGTTTTTAAAATTGACGTAACTCAATCATTCAACAAGAGCAAAATTCAGTATAAAAGGTTTATTTTAATGGGATTGCAAAGCAAACAAAAATATTTTTTAAAAACATTCTATAAAAAATCGCTGTCATATTCTACATTTAAGTATTCCATTTTCCATCTCTTAAAAGAAAGACATTCTAAAAAAAGTTCCTTAAGAATCTATAAAATTGATTGACCACTTTGATTCTAAGCTTGCTTTTTAGCCGTTATCTCAAGAATTAATTCAACTCATCGACTTAAAAAATTCTTCAGTCACACATCTCTTACTTTTGTCATTTTGAAGTCTTTGATGCTTTTTAGAAGTTGATGTAATTCCATCAGTCAGCGAAACTGGAAGTGTTTTCACAAAGAACCACTGGCTCCAAAAATTCTCGGAAGTACGTGTCTGACTTACAAATCATTTCGAAAATGTTGGAGAGAACCAAAAATAAACGCGCCAAGTGGTTTTAAAGACAACATACTTGTCAAAATTTTTAAAGTACTTCTTCGGCGTTGATGCCGAGTTGAGCTTAGACGGATGGCGAGGGTTTTATTTGAAATTCAAAGTTCGTCTTTATATAGAGAGATGCAAAGGAGTTGTATTTTATGGCGTTATGAAAACTATTGTTGTTTCTTTCGGTTATTATGTAGTTTTATGGAAGTTTATGAAGCATTTTGTAGTTATTATGTAGTTTTATATTTTACAGTCAAAGGAGTAAAATAATATGAAATAGGAGAATTATGGTGTATTAGTTTACATTTTAAATTATTAATCCTTATTTGAAATAAATTAGCATCTAATTCATTTTAAGATGAAAGAAGAAGAATTAATTGATTGATTATTTCTTAGCGTCGTACTTTGAAGCAGCACGAGAACTATTGTCAAAGGACCTTGTAATTTTGATCTTTGGACATGTAACGAGGATGAGTTGATCTGGCTTCTCGATCTCCAAATTTTCCCATTTCACCAACGGGAGGACTTTTAGCCTGGATGAATTTGTAGCGGTATCTACATAAGCCAGGGACAGCCTCTGGATAGGGATCACTTTTGTCTAGTGGTCATGTTACCCGGCTTCGGTTCCATAGGTCGCGGGCTCTATCCTCCACATCGGTGACCAAGGTTGAAAAGAAAAACGCAAAACCTTCTAATCTATCGTGTCGCCATCTACCCGCAAGAAGAGCAATCAAAGTTGTCAGACCCATTTGGCGCAGCGACCAAAGTCATCAGACCCACTTGATGCAACACCACCAATTAACAGCAACAGCATCCCCGCTCGCCATATCAAATATCTCGTTCATTCACCTATCCATAGACTCACTGGTGAGGGAGTACTGTAGTGGTATCTAAATGAGCCAGTAAAAAACAACCTCCGGACAGGGGTGATCACTTTTGTCTAATAGTCATCTTACCGGGGTTTGGATCTGTAGGTCGCGGGATCTATCCTCCAAGGATTTAACACGTATCACAGCTCTTCTACACCGAGTATTTTCAGCAGCACCAGATTTCGAACTCAAAAATCAACAAAAGAAATGTTGCCAAGAAAAAATTGAAATCTAATAGGATTATATTTAAGATATATTGTGGTTTAACCCCCCCTTTGTCTACCGCATTTTGATTAACTGCAGTTTTTTTCATGCAATGTTTCTTTTTTTGAATCACTACTTTGAAAATTAAGGGATATACACAAACAAAATACTTATCTTTTGGGAAATTTAACCCGTCAGAACTAATTAATTAATAAAAGATAATTAACTGTAAAATTAATTAAAAACACGGTTTACTTAAAATAAATAGCTAAATCGTTTTCTAAAGTTTTCATTTACATACAAAAAATTAAGACACATTTTGACATTTACTATTTTTTCGGAACAAAAATAACAATCTTCGTAATTCACTAAAAACGCCGTCAGCTGAAAACGCAATTTCTGCTATAAAACTAGTTCCCCTCCCCTCTAAAATACTCATCATAGAACCCGTGCTGCCATATTTCTTGAAAAAATGGATTTCAAAGAAATTCCTGTTAAGTATCATTAGAGTATTCGTAAAAAGGGTTATTCTATGTAATTTTAAAGTGAGTGGTACTTATAAGTACCGTCGGTAGATAGTTAAGCTGAAATTTATTTCATCAAATGTTACTTATTATATGTTCTCTTGTATAAAATGAAGCTATTGTAGCCGAGTGGTCATGGTAATGAGCTCATGGCCAGAAAGTCGCGAGCTCGAGTTTTTTTTGCCCTCGTGTAGAGGGGCCTCAGTGTATGTTAAATCTGCCAATGTCCTCTCGTTGGCGTGGTTGTTAGGATCGAGGAGTAGCAGCTCAGGTGTCGCCCTCATCACTTGATCAAGGCTCAAAATTTCTAGGTCCATTGCCAATAGCATTCGCGTTACCTTACAGTGCAACGTTAATATAACTTTCTCACTCGCTCTATTTAAAATTTTAATTATTAAGTATAATTACAAATTAAAACTCATTTAATATCATATATACAGGGTGTTGTCGAATTCGACCGACAAATTCAGAGGAATGATGGAAGCGAGAGGACGGCAAATCACCATAGAATATGGGGTTACAAACCACATTTAGTAGGAGTGTTTCGAAAAAACGGTCGTAAAGGGTGTGATGTCGAGTGGAATGAAAAAGGGCAATACGAGATAAGAAATACATTTACTAGACGTGAAGCATGCTCACAATACGAATAATACATCACAGCTTGGCATCAGAAATACAACGACCCGTGATTGTCACAGGAATTGTTAGAGGTTTCTGGTACGTTGGTCATAGCACATCCAACAACAACGGGTGAAAGGTTGTAGGACGAGTTTAAACAAATCCAGTGTGTTGGCGATGTCAGCTGCAGCGACGACGATCCATGCCATGAGGTTCTCTACTGTAACCACCACCATCTCCTACACAAGTGATTTCAGGTGGCCTCAAGAGAACTAATCCAAGGGATTAAGGTGCGGAGAGCATGAAGGCCAAGCAACAAGTCTACTACGTCCAATCCCTCTTCTGGGATATGTAGCATGGAGGTGGTTATGTCCGACAGTCGAAAAATGTGCTTGTGCACCATCGTGAAGGAACCACACTTTCTGGTGCGCAGAGAATGGTACTCCCCGCAGCAGCTCCAGAAGGATTTTGTCAAAGGTATTTTGTGCCAATGAAGCGTTCAGGCATTGTATGCCTATCCCCTCATTCGTCTGACCACCCCCCTCGTCTGGCTCATCACCCTCCCAACGGCTACAATTATCGCGACTTTAGTCGACCAAACGTGGTTTGCTACCCCATGTACTATGATGATTTGTTATCTCCATGCTGCCTACTATCACCCTTCTTAAATTGTCGGTCAAATTCGGCAACACCCAATATACAGTGGGGGCCCGAAATGGGGAAATTTTTTTTTAAAAAATTGTTATGTTTTTTAAGTTTGTAGGCTTATAAAAAAATTTTACGTTGCACAAAATGCAAAGTATTTTTATCATTTTAAAGAGAATTTAATACTAAATTCAAATAAAAAGACACAATTCATATATTTGCAATGTAAAAATTATTATGCTGCAATAACTATCGATATACATTAGATACAGATGATAGCAGTGAGTCATCAGAATTTAGAGGGATAGTTTTTATTTTTAATTACAGCTTCACATCGATGTTTCATTGCGCTAAAAAAAGTTTTAAGCTCTTTATTCGTTATTGCATGATGCCAGGCAACAGTTATATTCTCTATGATCCTCCTCTCTCCGTTTGAAAACTCTTGTCCGAATGAGGTACCCATGAAATAAAAATGAACTAATTGAGGATATAACTGTTTCCCGGCCATAAAATTTTTGAAAAAAAAGTTTAAAACTTTTTTTAAATTTCAATAAAATCGTTTAAGTTTTGAAATTTAAAACGTAATATAAAAAAGAATTTAAGTCAATTCCTTAGATCAACAAAAAAAAATTTTTTTATTTTAGCTATTTTTTATAAAATAGTTACAATTAATATACATATGTGTATACTATGACAAATCCAACTTAAATTGGTCTTTAAATTTTTTTCCCATTATCATTAAAGTATCGCATTACCATCCCAAAAAAATCGGGATATAAATTTCATTTCAACTGAATACTTTAACACGTGGGGAAAAAACCTTTTTAAGTTTTACCCCAAGTCACCAAAAAAGGGGCCATAAGTCGCCAAAAAAGATACCAACGTGGTTGTATTTTTTAATTTTTAAATAATTAGTTTGAATCAATTTAAAATTTTTTTTAAATTTTTTTTATATTTTTGTATTGTCATCCAAAAATAAACCTGTATATAAAATTTTAAAAACAATTGGGCGCTTTAAAAAGTATTTTATTAACGATTGAAAATTCCACCCAGATAAATAAATAAATATACAGAGATTTGGGGGCTTTAAAAGTAGGGAAATTTAATAAAAGACTACCCCACTAAATTCTGATGACCCCAGTGCTATCATCGGTATCTAATATATATCCATAATTATTTTTAGCATAACTTTTTTTACGTTGAAAAAAAATATGAATTATGTTTTTTTTTTTGGGAAATTTTGTATTAAATTTCTTTAAAAACAAAATAAAAAACTTGCGTTTTGTGGAACGTAAAATTTTCTATAAGAATACAAACTTAAAAAACACAGCAATTTCAAAAAATGTCCACAATTTTGACCATTACTGTAACATATCTACAGCACTTTTATTTTCAAGTTGATTATATTTAAGGTTGAGTTTGAAGAAAGTGGAGTTTTTTAATATTTCTTCTGAAGTCACATTGAGAACACTTAGTCCAATGTTAGTAAAATCATTTTTGCTTCAAAAAGTACTACAACTTACACTAAATGTACTTTCTAAGTTTTTTAAACAACCCTTAATACTTATCCTTTAAAGTTCATCAAGCATAAAACATCTCTAGAAAAATACAATGCTCAAGCTGCTTTGGGCGTAAATATTTTACGCATTACGAAACTAAAATTCAACATTTTGAGTAAACTTTCGAATCTGCAGTCAGTTCGTTCCAACACCTAGATAACTGTAGAATTTCATAAACTCAAAAGGAAATGGGGGCAAATCCTGTGTTTAATGATCCATGGAATCCATTCAGATGACGAATGAATTGGAAAAGACATTTACTCAGCTAAGAAAAGGAGATATCGCTCCGAGAAAAATAGTTCAGTAAATTTTACGAGGAACTTAGCTGTCCAGGAAAAAATATTCATTATTTATTCTTGTCTAGGAAGTATCATTAAAATAATTTGTAAAAGTGCTTTGATGTTATGGAACAGTACTTAAGAATCGTATTTATGAAAACAGTTCTATATTTTTTTCTTGTATAGGTAAAATATTTTCTCAATTATTTTAATGATTTGTATTTTAATAAAAACAAAATGGCACTAAAAGTTATTACTTTAATGAGAATGATGTTGTGGGGGTACACTATTGTACAAAAATTTTAGTTTATGCTATCCTAAATAAATATTATAAATGTGTAATAATTTCTATTAAATTAATTGTGTTAGCAAAATATTCATTTACGTATTTATGATCCGTAATAAAAAGCTTTAACACTTAATTTATATATATATATATATATATAAATTAAGTGTTTATATATAAACACTTAACACTTAAATATATATATATATATATATATAAATTAAGTGTTTAAGCTTTTTATTTTGGATCATAATAAGCTTTTAATGAATAATTTAATTTTTAATCTTTTCATTACGGATATATATATATATATATATATATATATATATATATATATCCCATATATATATATATATATATATATATGACATGATTTGTAGTCAGAAATAGATTTAGTTTTTAAAAAAAGGGAAATTTTTTTATCAAAATTTGACATCATCTGAAGCCAGGGCAGAGAGAAAAACGGACGCCACCGAAAATCTTAAGTGGGTAAAACCCCGGGGGACACCGATAGCGGATTTCATGAGTGCCGAAAGTTAATGCTGAAATATAGGTTTTTAAATATTTAAAGATCTGAAATTGGAAAATATTTTTTTGGCTGGAAACCCTATGTTCGGAAGAAATAAATGGGGGAAGGTTTTATAATTTGGGAAAAGGTAAGGAAAAAAAAAAAAAAAAAGTGAAGTGCTAGATAGGAAAATTTTAATTTTTTAATCTAATTTAATTATCCTTACATATATATACATATAAACAAGCTTTATTCTATTTTAAAAAATATCTTAAGAGATATTTTTGCAAATGCAATAGTAACGTGATTAAAATTTTCAAATATTTTGTAAAAATAAAATTTGACACCGATTATTTAAAATTACATGCAAGAATAATTTTAAATAAAAAATTATAACGGAATTTTTTTTTTTAAAATGCTGTTAGTTTTTCTTGCTTAAATTTTCGTTTTAAGAGAAAAATATAAGTTACAAAATAAACTATTAATGGGAACTTCAATATAAGAACATAAAATAAATATTTTTTACACAAAATACCACGAGAATTCAACAATAAAAGTTGTTTTGAGTTAATATAATATAATTTTCATGCAATTAAGGAAAAAATGTATACAGCTGTGAATAATTAGTTTGAATAATTATTTAATTCTAACAAATACCTTATCAAACTAATTTATATGAATATTTAGTTTACATAATTATTATTAAGTACTTTGAAATAACTCAATATGATTAGAACAATACTGAAATCGGAACTTAGTTCAAGACTTACCTTAAAATCATAGATATCGTCAAAAAAGGACAATAAAGTTCTATGTTTTAATTTTATAGGCCATTTTTTTACTGTGTTTTTTAAAAGTATGAATTTTTTTTTTCCATTTACTCTAGTACAAAATCTACAACTGTTTTAGTAAAACTGGATGCTAGTTCCAGTAAAACTTACGGAGTTTAAATTATGTTTTACTCAAAATGCGTTTTTTTAGATGTAGCTGTTATTTTTTTAGCGTAAAGATTGCTGAAAAAGTTATGAAAACAATTAGCTAAATTTTTTTGTGTATGTTTTCAGTAACATTTAACACTGTTTTGACCTATTTTTTTTTTTAAAAAAAAGCCCCTGTATAATTATGAAATTTACACAACTCCTTATAAATTTAACAAGTGTTTCTTAAGCGATTTCATATAGTAAAATAAAATGTTCTACTTGTAGTACTTTGATTTACTAAATAAAAATGAAAGCCATAAAAAAAAAACTCCTAGTATCTCAATTTTTTTTAAAGAAAAAAAAGGTTGATGAACACTTTAAAAGAAAAGAAGTACAGTGCCGAAAAAAGATGTAAAAAGAAGTAAAAATTCATTTGAATAAGTTTCTACTATATAAAATCAACTGTTAATAGATTATTAAAACATGATTTATCCAAAAGCAGAAAATCATCATTTTCAGTGATTGTGTTATATATAGATATACAGAACATTGAAGAATAATGTAGTATATTATATATTCTCACACCTAAGTATTTTATTCTCATATTAAATTATTGATGGTAATAATAATTTTAATCTGTAATTAAATTTCTAATTCTGTCAAGTAATTTTAATTAAAAGACAGTAGAAAAAAATATAACTGCATATTTTTATACAAGATGCTGACTAAAAACAAAGGATCTTATTTTAAAACTTTAGTAACTTTTTCTCGGAGTCAAAATAGCTTTCTTTCAAAAACAATCCTGTTTGATCAATACACTTATTTCTTTAGTTCTTTAACTTTTTCATGCCCTCCAGAAGCACAGTTTTTGAAGCGTTGTAAAGGTCCTTTCATGATAGAACAATGAGAATGCTAATTTGATTTTTTGTAAAAATATCTGAAAAGCTATTGTATCGTAGAATAAGATTCATAGTATAAAACAATAAACTGCATCAATGTATTTAAAGGGTATGCTTGCTAGAGACAGAAAAAATATCACATGATAATGCAAAGTAACAACTCGACAGCAACAGCAAACGATCAGATGAACTACATTTTTCGAAGAATTTCTTCTTACTTTAAACAATTGTTATTCCTTTGGCTATGTATATGTTACCGTTAGAGTGTATAATTCAGTTATTTTATAGAATAACTAGGTATTTCATTAAATAACTAGACAAATCAGTTAAAGTATATAACAAATGAACAATTTCATACTTTGTTATTCTATGAAATAACTTGGTCCGTCATGAAATAACTAAGGATAGACCGTTCACGTGAAAAATAAACAATTTCAAAATGTTTTATAAATTAATTGATCATAAATAGCTAAAATCTCTCAAATAAATACATTTTATCCATTTTTCTGATGAATAATTGATAAATAAAAAGGGAAAGCAAAGATGATATGATTTATTACATTGTTCGTATTGTCTTAGTTAAACAGAAAAGGGGGGGGGAAACAAGAATATTTTGCAAAAATAGATTATATTTAAATATTATCAGCAAAAATACATGCTAGTAAGAAAAACTGTTGCTTCATAAAAATATTCCCAAACTTTTTAAAACAAAAATGCAAGAAAGTATTAATTAAAATTTTATGAGATACCTTTATTTTACTTTTCATTATTTATTATAGCAAGGATTGTTGTGGTGACACTTTGGATTGAACTGCTTATTATTTTTGAAACAAGCACACTGTACTGCTCTTACAGAGAGAATATGGGTAGGCGATATTTATAAAGGGTGATAATATTTATATATACATCCCTTCGTGTGAATCCAGTTCAAATTTGAAGTCATTCCATCCGATGATTCTTTTTTTACAGAATTTTGAAAGTGGAACTTATTTTATTATAATCCCCTTATGTATATATATTTATACGACTAGGAAATCACAAGCCGAAGAAAGACTAGAACTAGAAAACTAGAAAAATAAGCAAGATAAATATAAAAACTTAACTTTTATTTGTTAATCTTGATGCTTTTCCATATATTCACCATTTACAGTTGTACATTTCTTCCAACGTTTCTGTGTTTTTCAAAGGCCGGCATCAAACTCCCCATGTTGCGTCAAAATGCATTTTTTCAGCTCTTGAATGACATTTGTGTTGTCAAATCTTCGATCCCGCAATGGTTTTTTCGATTTTGGAAATAAGAAAAATGTCACTGGGGACAATATTGGAGAATAGGATGGATGTGATTAAACATTAAGATCACAGTGCTTGGATCTCTTAACCCCATCTTGTGATGAGTAAACCATCAATATAGTTACAGCGGATGAATCTTGGATGTTGTGTTTTATTGTTGCTAATGCCACTTGTATTGTCAGATCGAGACACATCGGGGCAAAGGTCTACATATACACTTATCGTTAGCCGTATCTTTCAGCATCATGCAGGTGGCAGTTATTTGGCTTGGTTCCACACCAATTTTGAGGGAGAACACCCTCTGGGGTGGTCAGGGACCTCCTACCTCTCTTCTTTTTCCACAAACATCACGAGAGGACTTGCAGCTCGATGGCTATTTGAGTATCCCCATGCTGTAAAGGCACTATGCATTTACAAACATCTACGCCTTCTCTCGGATTTGAACCCAGGTCCAAAAGCAGAGTATTCATCGTCCTTAATCGCTATCCCGGATGGGTGTTAAATGAATCGTTGATTTGCATCATGTGATACACAGACCAAAAAGATGGGGAAGGGGGGAATATATCTTTTTATGAAAGCTTTGTTTATATCGCGATATGGTGGAGCTTTTTTAAATTCACAATAATTATCATGATAGTTTATAAGCTATATAATTTCTACTCAGAAATCACAGGAATATTAGCTTTTTTGTACAAATATACTAATATAATTTTTTTTACCACTAATTATTCTACTTTATGAAAATTCGCATGCGATTTTTTTCATTTGTAGCATAATGCCATAGTGTAATTTCTGATTGCCAGAATTCCTATAATTTAAGCTATTAAATATTATAAAGTAAATTTAGCATCATATATAAGGAATCTACGTATTGATAGAACAATAAAAATGAAAATTACTTGTGTTTATACCTTATCGATTGATATTTTTATTTTAAACTATTACAAATAATAGATAATAAAAGAACACAGTTTTATCTTAACAGGTTGAAGTGTAACAAAACAAGCTGAAAAAGTAAAGTAAAAGGCAAGCTTTTTGTACTATTGGAAGATTTATTGTTTTTTATTTTAAAAAAGAATTAACTAACTGTTTTTGTTGTATGTTTTGTTTCATTTGTTCTCAATGTTTGTTAGATTTAAGTTGTTTGTTTTTAATTTCCTTTAAAGTACAAATTATTTACAGTTGTTCTTTTAAACTATTTGTTTCTACCTTTTAAATTTTTTACCTATTAACTACCTTTTAAATGTCATTTTTACTTTTTGGTGTCATGTGCACCAATAATTTGAAGCAACCAATAACCAAGTGTAAAGAAATTAACCCCGAATTTTCTCTTCAGCAAAAAGAAATTGAAATATTTGTTTTAAAAATATCGGTACTTTTCCGTTTCGCCGGCATAAGCGATAAAGTCGCCAAAAATTATACTACCGACGCCAAACGGAATATTTCCGCTGGTAACCTTTTACCACACAATTTCAAAACAGTTCACTGTCTTTTCTGATTAGTAACGTCTTTTTCATAATACATCAAAAATGGATGACAAAACCAATGAGAACTACCTTTACAACATTTTTATGTATATATTGTTAGTTGTCGAACTATAAAGCCTGCTTGGTGAAATTTGTGCCGGCGAAACGAAAAAGTACTATAACATTAAATGTGGTTAGTATAAAAGTAGTAAAAAGTACAACAAATGCTCACAAAAAAAATATTAGAAAATGAAAAGCTCAAATAAGTATTCTATACAACAAATTGTTCATCCAAATTACATGTGCCAATCAATGCCACTCATACATAGTATTGCGCCTAGAAACCATTTTTATTTAATAAAGCTGATGAACCAACATATTCTTTAAATTCAAAGAAAATAGTGATTTATTGACACTTATTAGGAAAAGAATTCATATATCCCTTACATATTATACGGAACCTTTTATATTTTCTATAATTTAAAGATTTCTAAAACAATTGAAAATTGCCTAACATGTTCATTTTGATTTTATTGACATCAAATACTTTTGAAAATAAATAAAAAGCGACACAAAAATTTCGTTCCTTACCAGTTTACTAATTTAACAATATTTGGTGTGAATTTTTAAATTAATCGCAACCACAGTTGTACTAATTTTTATAAATGAAATGTGGTCATTATTTCTCTCCTTATATTGTAACACTTGAGAGGTTTATATCCCAAAAAATGTTAGCGCAAAGAGACTATATAGCGCAATATTTATTAATTATGCCTAGTTGTTTTCAGTGATTGAGCTACCGAAGGATAGATAATTTCTTCAGAAATTTTACTTTTCTGATTCTCAACGCTTTTGCAACACCAGTTAGTTCAAACTCTGTTACATTTTTGAAGAAACAGCCACAAAAAACTGCATTTAGAAAACTGATTTAACTGCTAAATATCAGGAAAATAAATCCCGGAAGCTAAATTATCAACTATTTCTATATGAATTTTATTTATATAGGCATTTAAATCTCATTAATATCTTGTACAATTAAAAAAGTGATTCTAATTCCCTGACATTTAAGTAGACTTAAATCAACTTAATTTATACACATCAAATACAAAACAATGTGGCTTATATATACTTAAGTAATATATCTTGATGAGAGATCCGAACAAATAGCTGTATGTGATCAACGAGGCAGCTGTAAATATATGCATTATCTGTTATAATATTATAATAAATTTTCTGTGCTTCTAATTCTTTGAGAAATTATTTGTTATCAAAAGTTAAGCAGACAGTAAGTAAATAAGATTTCACAGATAATTATCCACAAATTGAAATTAGAGAAAATTAAAAATAAAAACAAAAGATTTTTAGCATGACAATAGTTGTAACAGGGAATGTATTATATATAATATGCTGTGTTGAAAAGAATTCTAAAATGTGAGGCATGAAATCAAATACCAACCATTATTGTAAAATATCAGTTATTTTTTTTAGTTCAAACTGCATATTAAGGAATAAATTTCTAACGGATAAATGTGTATTTGTCACGTGATTTAAACGAGCTTTTGTTACGTGATTAAATCGATTAAAAATGTTCAGAATCGTCTGCCACTTAAAGAATTATATCAACTAACGAATTTATTTGATAGAAATAGAAAAAAAGAATTAATCAAAAGAAGAAATAAAACATTTTTAGGGTTAAAACCTCTTCAACAATTAAAGCCGAGTTCTCATGATTTGTTTGTCTTCTCTAAGAAGATGGATTCATTGCTTAAAAGTTAAAAGAGAGAGAGAAAGAACTTGAGAAGTTTTATTTTTCTGAGGATTATAAGTAAGGTATTTATTTATATAATTTAAAATAATCATTTCTTTTTATTTGATTGTTAACATAAGATTCTTCTGTAGTGCTTTGTTTGATTTCGAATTAAATCTCAATCATAAATTCTTAATTTAGCGTGAGTGAACAATTATTTAAAATTTATTTTATATCGTAACTTTAATCATTAAAATGAAAATATTTGTTTTATAAAAGTAATATTTCCCTTAAATTCCTTTACATTTTTCTTTTCGTTTATGTCTTAAGATTCTTTTCGCAGTTTTTTGAAACTGCATCGTTTCATCAAAAAATATCGTTAAAATAAAACTGTATATAATTTTGCCTGATAAAACATCTTTTTACAAATAAAATAAGAAAACAACCATGCTATTTGTTTAGTTTGATTTATTACGCGTTAAATGTTATAATTTTGCATTATATCTATTAATTATTCATACTGTTTGTATTACTTCTCCACAGCCATTTAATTCTTCAATGTTTTTTTTATTAAATGAAAAATAAAATTTATTTTTCGGTGACTAAATTCTCGAAAATAAATATCAAAGCCTAACTTTTAACAAAAATTAATAATCTGAATATTTTTAAGGAACACATAAACAAAAAAAATTGATTTTATTTTGTAACTAAATACCACGCTCATAGAAAATATTCCCATTAAAATAAAGACTTCAAAAACAACTAACATTTAAATATTTCAAGCGAGAGTAATGATTTCTAAAATAACAATTTCTTAAAGCAAGCATGTCATTTATCAACCAACCACTAAATTCTTTACACACGCAAAGCTTCCATTACGGACATACGCGCAAAAAAATAACAAAACATCAAAATTCATTTGAAATTTTTCATCTCTAACACCTGTATATATTACTTCCCTCTTCTAACAGAATTATCTAACCCTCTGTGTCAAAAACAAAATTAATAATTATTTAAAATACGAACAAAAAATGGAACATTTCAAAAACACCTTTCTATGAATCGAATCAATAATATGAACGACATATGTATTCGTTCATACGTGTAATTTTTTTTTTCATTCGACGGGATATTTTTTCTTCCACCGGAAATACGAACCTCCATTAAAAGTCATCTAGAAAATACGAACTCGTTTTCTATAACATTAAAAAAGAAAAGAAGTGAAAAAAACGAGCTTAGTAAAATGTTCCGTAATATCGTCTGAGCACCCTCCTCTCCGACGATCAGCAAGCAAGTGGGTGTCGTTAGTTTTCGTGTCGCGCTCGATTAGTGACGAAGTGAACCCCGTCTTGCGTGACCCGAAAGATGACCGCTAAGTGACCACTCGGCCGACGACATCGATGCATTAATAACGCGGCTAAAAGTCCTCCCTATACAATGGGAATAACAAAAATCGGCCATTTATTCTCGCGGGGAGCTGTCGCCTCTTCTTATGGAGAGACCCCCCTCCCTCCTCTGTCTCAGATCCAAGAAATAAAGGATGTGTACTTTTTTTTTCATTTGATTAATATTGTTTTTAACTCAATAGGAAAAGCAAGTTTTGTTTTGGTTCTATATATATAACAGTAAATATGAAAGAAAAATAATAATTGTCTTTTTAATCATTGCACATGTTAAATAGAATTGATGGTATTGATTAATATATAATTGCATGTTTTCTCCTTGACATATACTCGTACATACGACGACATACAGCAGTGCTTCTCAAAGTTTCAATACTCACGACTCAATATCCAATCATAATTTTCATCGCACCCCCTACACATAAATATAATGCATTGAATTCAAAAATACTATACTTTGACGCTAAAGCTGCAATATGACTTTAAGTGCCATCCAGCGTATACAAACGTCTCGCTCAGCCATAACGATAATTGTCCCGGACGTATATATACGTCTTTCCGAAGTACAATCTTTTCTCTGTGTTGCTATCCATAAAATTATTCCGAAGGCTTTGGAATGTAATAATAGGACCTTGACAATGTTTACTAAGGATTTACTTATTTCAAAAGATTTGATTATTTATTACTTTTCTCCCCAATACACCACATGCACTCGCCTACGCGTTGAAAAACGATAGCATTGGGGAGCGAATCACGTAACTTTCAGTCGGTAGTTAAGGGATAAATTATAAGCCGTACAAATTAAAGATAAGTGCTAATTTTTGTGTATAATTTTATATATGACAAGCCCATGGGGTCACTGGTAATTATTAAACTTGTTCTTAACTTAGTATCGTTAAATTAACTATAAATGTATCAGTACTGCACAATGCATTTTATAAGTGTTTTATATCATTATAAATTTGTATTTCCTTTTTTATTATGTCAGAATGTATTTCGTTTGCTAACTTTCTGTAAATTAATAATTTGTTTTAAAATAATCTCTTGTTTTCGACTTTTCAATATGCTCGCACCCCCCTCCTAGAGTTATCATGCCCCCCAAGGGGGCGCGCCCCACAGTTTGAGAAACGCTGACATATAGTATATATATTAGGAAGAAATTTATAGAGCAAGGTTCGGCAACCTATGGCCCGTGTGTCACATACGGCAAGTGGTACAATTCTCAGTGGCACTCTGTACTACTCTATAAATTGGTGAATATTTGAATGGATGGAAGTTGATAAATTTGTAATGGACTTTAAATGACAAAGAATTACAGGCATTTACGGAATTACAAAAAAAAATCTGAAAATTACCTCCAAAGATAAATTAACGGACATTTTGTAAATTATTGAATGTTATTCCTGGATAGGTTTAATTGTTTGAAGAGAGAAGATTGCATGTACTCTGGTTCTACATATCTAAGAAAAACTCTTACCACATACTGAAAGGGTTTTTGAGTCCACAAAGACATTATTTAATGGCTGATAGCTCAGAATGGTGTCAAATTGAATGTCACAAATTATACCCTGATATTGATACATAAAAATAGAGCAGTGCAAGCAGTAGGTTAGCATTAAAACTTTTATATTATCTTTTTATTTAACTATAATAAGAGAAATCTTATACTTTATGTTGTCTATTTTAATAAATGTGTTTTAAAATACATTGTATACATGCACAACTTAAGTTTTTTAAATTTTGTTGAAGAAATAAATATATTTAATGCTGCTTATTTTAATGTTAAGAAATATCTTTCAATGATGCAAAATTAATATATAATAAAACTGTAAATATCTATATTATTGACTTCTGTTCTCTAAAACTATGATGTATCATTGGGGAATCGAAATGTTTCAAACTTGTAATACTGTGTGGCAGGCTGAATTATATTATTAGATTGGTTCCGCAAGCCGGGGCTTAAGGGTTGCCGACCCTTGCTATAGCATTCATGAAGAGAAGTTATAGGGAAATTTTTAAAAAATGAGCACTTGTTATGAGATGCAACGTAGCAATACATGTATAAAAATATTTTTCTGTTTAAGTGTACGAATTTCAAGATCTACAAATATTATTTATTTATTTATATATATGTCAGTCACTTGGAATTTTGAATTAATATTTTCTGATACTGTGATACCTTTTTTTATACTGCTGAACTTGTCTGTTATCCTTCGGCAGTCTACCGACCCGTAAATTAGGTTGAGACAGCAAAAATTCAAATCTGAATTAATTAAAAATATTTTGTATTGTAATTGGTAGTTCAATATTTAGTTTCATTTAATTCCAAAACTAATCCTTATAAACACAGTACAAATATTAAAAAAAAGGCTAGGTACCTCAAAAGTCGTCCTTATCGTAAGATGTATTTAAAATAAAGCAAATTAAAGGATAAAGTGAGGATGATGAGGTAATGAAAAATGTATATTAGATGGAGTTTGGGTGAAGAATGTTGTGATAGGAAACTAATTTTACATTAAAACGGTGTTTCTCAAACTGTGAGGCACGCCCCCTCCCTTGGGGACCGTGATAACCTTACAAGGGGCGCGAGCATATCAAAAAGTCCAAAATAAAAGATTTAAAAATTTCAAATTTACTAAATTTACTGAAAGGAAGCAAAACGAAATGCATTCTGACATAATAAAAGAGTAAAATACACATTTACATTGATATAATATACTTATAAATTCGTCAGCACTGCATAATGTATTTGATAATTAATTTATCAATACTAATTTAAGAACAAGATTAATAATTACTTCATGGGCTTGTCCTATTCAAAATTATACATACAATTTAATACTTCTTTTAATAATTTGTTCGGTTTATAATTAAAATCATATTGTAGCTTTAGCATGTAGCTTTTAGTACGTTATTTTTGAAATCTATACATTGTTATTGTATGGAGGGGGGTGCGATGAAAATTATGATTGAAAATTGGGTCGCAAGTATTGAAAGTTTGAGAATCACTGCATTAAAACAAGGTTTTTCAAAATTTGAATTTTTCATGCTCGATGTACCTTTTCTAAAAAACTATTGATCATAGGCATGTAATTCTTTTGTAATAGGTTCATTATGCTTGTTTATATATACTGAAATGAACTTTTTCTAAAAAACTAAAAACTTTATTTTTTACAAATTTGTTTTTTGGGAAAAAAAAGTTAAATATCCCTATGTCAACTGCAATATTTTGCAAATTAATAAAAATTAAAAATAATCCAAAAGTTCATTTCAGTATAATGAGAAAGATTGCGTGTACTTAACTTGAGAAAAAGCATTTCAAACAGAAATAGATTTTGAGATAAGGTACATAGAAAATGGCCATTTTAACAATGTAGGTATAGAGGTTTCTGACACGCCTTAACACTAGGAGCTCCCAATGTGGTTCCCTACATAGAAAACAGAATGTGGACAGGATATTCAAAACAGGACGGATGGAATATTTGCTAAATATCAAAAAATAGGTTAAGTTTCAAAAAAGGGGTCACGGGTATTTGCTGGGCATGTTCACGAATTTCAAAAATTCCAATATTTGAAGAGGATCGTCATTCCAGTTTCAGTTTTACTCCACTAATTGATACATCACCTGTCCAATATTTAAAATAATATGAGCTTTTTGTTGTACGTGTAAAATTCGCTAAGATTTCAACGACCTATCATGATATAGAAAAGGGAGCTAAGATATCGTATTCATAGCTTGAAATTTTATTCAAAATGAATTCTGTTGGTTGTGAGTCATCAATAGAATTCGAATAGTTTCTGACAGATTTTAATTTAAATGAAATAAAAACTCGTATTAAGCAACATATGAGCAGAATTTTTGTCCTTCGGTAGTACAAGAACGCTTGTTACAGAATAATCGGAGGAAAAACATTCTTCTATTTATTTTAAAGAAATATCTCTAAAATAGAATTTTCCTTATCATCACAAGAAAACTGCAAAAAGGTATATTTGTAACTATAAATCTCTCCAGATAGTGCTTTAAAGGGGAACAGAAAGTGTTTGTTTTCCTTATAAAACTAAAAAAAATTTCAGCATAAAGTTTCATTTATATTATTTTTAACATAATTTTATTAGCTTCACCTTTATGTAATGGAATCCTTGAACTCATTTTTACCCTCTTTAAAAAATCAAATTTATTCAAAATTTTGCACATTTGTCAAGGACCAATGACAATACAATAATTTAATAATTTAGTTCCATTTTCCTCATCAGGATCATCAGGATTAACGATTTCCATTCCGAATTCGGCGAATAAAAGATAAAATTACAGCTCTAAGGCTAAAAAGTTCATAGTTGAAATAATTGTTCTTTATATATGTGAGAAAGGGAAGGATGAGTTTCAGAAAGAATATTGAGCTATTTTTTTAATGAAAAATATCATTAGCTTTTTTTACACCTTATTCCGCCCTAAATATTTCAAACAGCTCTTCCAGATTCTAAAAAAACGATGCTTTTAAGATTAGTTCATCAATGAATAAATTATAGTTTAAAAAACTAAAAAACACGCGTTTATAGTTAATCGAACTAAAAAGTAAAAAATAATTCTTAAGGTATCCGACTGCGTTCGGAACCGTGATTTTGCAAAAGTGTATAAATGGATAATATTTATGATATTTAGTGTCACTTATATTGGAAAATGTATATATTATTTATATTATTACAATAAAAAATTATTTAAGTTCAATATTTTGACAAAAAATGAACAGAAAATGGTCAATCTTGAAAATATTCTATTTTTGTGCAAAATGCTTCTATTATAATAATATTTTGCCTGCACTTAACTCAGACCTCTGTACAGAGGCTCAACTAGAATTTTTGAAATATATAACTTAGAAGTGGGTTTTTCCATGTTTTACGACAACAGAGGGGAGAAATTTTAAGAAAAGGATGCCGATAATTACTTCAATGGGTTGTAACTCTGAAAATAATGTGAGTTTTTTAAAAAAAATAGTTCTCTCTGAAGAATTTTTACTTTACATAAACAAAATATTATTATTTTAGAAGCATTTTTTATAAAAGGAAAACATTTTGAAAAAAATTTAATCCAAGTTAATTTTTTGCCCAAATATTGTATTTAAATAATTTCTTTTGTCAAAATGTCCTTTAAAACATTTTTATATATGTATTCGAATTTAAATGACACTAAATATCATGAAAATTATCCATTTTTGCGCTTTTTTAAAATCATGGTTCCGAACGTCGTCGAATACCTCAATATAAGAATAAAGGTGGGAGGCCTCTCTTGACCATCCCCAGGGTGTTCTTCCTTCAAAATTGGAGTGGAAGCGAGCAAAATTGTACTGTCACCTGCACGGTGCTCAAAGCTAAGCCTAATGGCAGGGGTAAAATTCTAGCCCCTAGCCGCGATGAATTTCGTGGACCTTGATCTGATGTTCCTGTTGATCAGGTGGCATGAGTAACAACATTGTTATATTAAGAATTATATTGTACTTTTTAGTTCGATTAACTATAAAGCGTGTTTTTTTTTAGTTTTTAAACTACAATATATCATACGAGTATATCAATTACTTATAAACAACATATTAACTTACTTTTACAAAACTGTCAAATAATTCTATGTACACAATTTGTAACAAAACTGTTACTCAGAAATTATTTTCTTTCACATTCCTAATGTACTTAATTGCACATGAAATAGAACCGATAGAAAGAATTTTAATACATTACTTTAAAACACACACAAAACCTTTCATTATATCCATGTTAGTTTAATAAACAAGCGAAACTCCTTTTAACGCATAGAAACTGTTACTTTTTGAATATTTTTTTCTTAATATCCCAAAGTAAATTATTTTTATTCGCTTTTAGAAGATCTTTTTTTCCCGAGCACTTTTGTCGAAGTCAGTTTATTTTACAATGTTGCCGAAAGATTACGATTAACGCGCACTTAAATCTGTTTTCAGTTAACATTGTTATAGTATTCTTCCGGGTTCATAACCTACTACATTTCACACGAAATATAATAAAATTAATTTAGAGTGATTCCTGAAAAAAACAATATATCTCATACTGTATTTATTTTAATTTACTGTGAAACTCATTTTAACATGCATTATTCTTTTAAATAATTCACTTTTTACTATCAGGGGCACTATTTTCTTCTTTGTTTACAATGACTTTTATTTTCTTTGTGCAGCTGGTGAGGTCAGCCAACGGCACAGTATACATGGAGGACACAGACGTGACAACGACTGGCACGTATAAGTGCGAGGTATCAGCTGATGCACCCTCTTTCCAGACAGTGTCGGCGCAGCAACGTCTCATCGTCAGAGGTACGGTTTTTTTCCCTCCTATTTTTCCCTATCCGGAACATCGTGCATTGATTTCGACTTAAAATCTTCGTATTACTTGTTGCGTCTATGAAAAATTCATGATCCACTCAACTCGATGGCAGCTTAACGCTTAATATTTAACATTGATGGATCGTTAAGTTGATGCTTAATTTTCTTAATGCTGTTATTTTAAGTGAAGTGAAGTGCGCCCCTTATTGTTATGCTCTTGTTATGAGGAAGTAGAATTTTTCTTACTTGAGTTTAATGAGGGATAATTCTTTTTAAGAATGTTGGATCTAAAGTTCACCGTCTCTAGGGGTGAACTTGTTTAAAATCGACGATGTTAGAAATACCTTTTTGAAAATTTTCCTGTAAGTGTAATTTTATGAGAATAATTATGTATATAATGAGTGCATATTCATCAAATTCCATTGCTTGTATGTGTGAACTCATTAAAATTAAACTATTAGCGAAGAAAAAAATTCAAACATGCTGATATAGCTAGGGATTGTGAAATTTTGTCTAACTCTGCAAATTGTTTACGTAAATTATAATAAAATAAAATAGTGGTAATTTTTCGTATTTATGATAATTTATTTCTATAGTAAACTACAATTATATTCATATGACAAAAAGACTGGAGATATCAGGCGATATTAAAAGTAACATGGTCAACTGATTTTGATAAAGATTTTATTGTATCCAATTATTTGACTAACAGATTTATTAATGAACAAATGACAAACAAATGATTACACGAAGACAAATCGACGTTACATACAGAAATATTTTAATAGATTATTTACAGTGGAAAACGCACTTGTGCTTGAAAAGCTTAACAATACTCCATGAAATGGTCCTCTAGAACAATTCCACTAGCAGGAACTAAGACAGACAGTCTCTCTGTCTTATTGCAGACAACGCATAAGTAGATTCTTATCTCGACTGACTCGACCTTCGTCTCAAAAGTCCCTTAACTAGCCTCACCGAAATTTTCAGAAGGGTGGATTCCATATATTCCTCGCTGGTTCCTTAGTGATACTATTTTTCACAAAACCTGTAGCTAAGAGTGATAAAGTCCCCAATCTGGTAATCGGAATCAAATCTTCTGTGGTTACCAAAATCTTATTGAAGTTTGCACTGGAAAGCGCACTTTCTCTGTAAAACTCAATTTTCCCCAAGGAGAGTGTTAATGCGAAGAAAACAACATACGTGGCGTGTTTCAATATCGATGTCAACATTAAAACGGTCAAAGTGAAGGTTTGTTTCATCGGAGAGAAGTAAATTTAAAACCTTTTTACATATATCTTTTTATCAAAATAATCTCATGCTGATTTTAATAAGAGTAATGCTATTTACTACTCAGATGAAATTAGATTTTAAAAAATTCAAGAAAGTAGCTTTCTAAGATGTTTCTTAATGTTAAGTTCTTCAATTTTTCATAAAATTCATTCATTCATGCGTATGAAAAAGACAAAGCAATTCCAAGAAAATATTCTATATTCCTTAAACTTTTATTTTTGATAATAAAGTTTCAAACATTTTATTCTATTTTTAAGCTTTTCAAAAAAAAAAAAAAAATAGAAGCACAAGAAACGCATTATTTGTGTACATAAGTTAAGACCTAAGTAATGAAAATTTTTGAGATTGATATTCATTCCTCAATCAGTAAATAAACAGAAGGGAAAAAACATTTTTCACGCTTAAAAAAGTCTTTTTTTTTTAATTATAATTTTGGCTTTTAAAAGTTATAATAAAACTACCAAGCAAAAATTATTTCATAGAGATAAGAAATTCTGATAAAACAATTATCAAATGTATTACATTTCTTACAACCTATGTCTAATCCATTATATCATGGTGGCTGCGGTAGCCGTGTGATCAAAGTATCGGATCGTGGCTGGCCTTATCACGAATTCGAGCCCATTACCACTAGAGACCCGCCGTGTAGGGGAGCGATGCACGTTAAATCTGTCGAGAGTTCAAGTTGTCATCCACGTCACTTGATCATGGTTCAAAATTACGTGGTCCGTCGCCAAAAGCCCTCGTGTAGCTGAACGGTGCGACGTTAATATTCACTCCATTATATCATTATTTTTTAAATCTAGATAAAAATTAGAAGGAACTAACTAGCTTGCTGTGATTCTCACACTGAATATTCATTATTATTACCTCATTATTTGTGTATGGATTTTCATGAAATCACGACATGCAAATACAGACATGTAGACACAGACTTCCTATTAATGATAGAATATTGTAATTTGTATTGTTTTCTGTGGAGATTCAACGTAATAAATATTAATGAAATAAGTCAGAATAGTATTCCTGCCCTTACTGTCATGTATTAGAACAAAAAGCAAAACTTAAGTATGATAAATGTTAAGATTTCTGTTTCTGTTAAGATTTCCCCCACTCTTTATTTATGTCATTTTATGAATCATTAAACACACCAGTTCGATCAAATATGCCTTGCAGTGGAACTTACTGATAATTGATAATTTCATAGAAATAAGGTTGTACTCTGAGCGATAGATGCTCAGAACTGAATTTGAAATTCTATGACGGTTCTATTCAAAAGAAGTCGATAATGCGTTTTCAAAAGTTGCTTTCTCCCCTCCCTTTATTTCCGTCATTTTAAGAACCATTCAACACCGATTCGATCAAATATGCCTAGCAGTGGGACATACTGGCAATGGATCATTTCATAGAAATAAGGTTGTACTCTAAATCATAGGTTCTTAACATGGCCGTTAGAGGCTTTAAAGGGGGTAGTAAAAGTCCCTGAGTAAGTTAGGGGTTTTGAGATGATATGGAGAGGCGTGGGCAGATTAACCAAATATAGTCTAAAAAAGAAAAAGGAAAAAAAAACGTTGATTATGTACTAACAAAAGTGAACTGTAATACTGGTTGCCTTATGTTGATTGTATGCATTATAAAATTATATATTCGTGGCAATAGTTATTTCTGATTTGCAAGTAAAAAAAAATTGGGAGCTTTAAAGATATATTCTATTAGTTTTAGAATATTTTTTAAAAATGTAATTCTTCTTTTCACTATGAATTATGTACGCTGTTATTTCTCTGGAGTGGGAAGGGGGTGGTATCGAAATATTCACTAAAAATGAGTTTCAGTTCAAAAAAGGTTGGGAATCTATGCTCTAAATCAGGGCTACTCAACCTTTTTCTCTGCCGGGCCGCATATATATGTTAGCTATTTCACGCGGGCCGCAACATGAGAATTAATGGGGGGAGGGGGAGAAATGCTTTAAGACCAGGATAAAATAAAAAATTTGAAACATTGGAAATTGATCAAAATATAAAAACTCTTAATTTGCTTTTTTAATATTTTTTTCTATTTTTGTCACAGAATTTTTCTAAATTAGAAGCATTTAAAATCACTCCTTCACAATTTCTGCATCAGTAAACTGTTTCAAATGATTACCAATAATATAACAAATTGCATAGGGGACTTTGTTACCGCCGTAACATTTCCACTGAAAAAAGATTTTTGCTGTTCTAAAGACTATTCAAAAGTCTATTTATCACCCTTGAAAGAGATCTTCGAGGAAAAGTATTGAACGATTCCTGTTTATTCGTATTTTTTAAATATACATAACTGCCACACAAAATAACCACTTTTTGATAATAACAAATCAAACAATTACTGATTCTTGCTTGTTTTTTACAACATATTTAACTTCCCAAAAGTCTTGAAACAACATGCTTTTTCGACTATTTTTTGCTTACAAGATATGAAAGATAGTTAAAAATTAGTTCAACTCATAAAATGGTCGCTACTACACTGTTGTCTATAATCACTAATCAGAAAAAAACCAATTCGCACCATTACGACATAGATAGCAAACGCAAAATTGATATATTTGATTTCTTAACAAAGAATTTCCCACTAAATTTTCATAAATAAATGAATTTCTACGAGAAATGGACCTTGACGAGCTACTTAAAAAGATCTGGTGGCCGCAGGTTGAGTATCGCTGCTCTAAATGAATGATGAAAAAATTCTATGAGAGAGATGATTCTATTCAAAAATCATTCGATAATGTGTGTTCAAAAGTTGGCCCTCCTCCCACCTCTCTTATTTATATCAATTTATGAATCATTTAACACCAATTCGATCAAATATGCCTTGCAGTGGATCATATCGGCAATTGATAATTTCATAAAAATAAGGTTGTACCCTAAATGGTTGATGCCCAAAACTGAATTTGAAATTTTACGACGGTTATTCAGACACTTCATATAGTCCAGACAGATATTCAATATTTTTTATCCCTTTGTTCTGAACTTTCCAAACTTCGAAGAGGACACACCGCTCAAGGCGTAGGGAAGCGTGAACTTCATCCCTTAGTAGGCAGACACTGGCATTTGATTAGCGAAAATTTTTCTAACATCATCCTTAAACGAGAAATGAATAATGAAATGAAAATATTACTCCGAACCACCCCCAGGTTGTTGACACAGAAAAGACAGGAAAAGTTCCACTTTCTCATTTCATTATGTGAACGCAGTTTCTTCCTGGGGACATTCGAAAAACAAATGAATTTTTTTCCCTGTTTTTTTCCCCACAAGAGAATTGGCGAGGGAAAGAAAACTGATCTCGCCACCACCGTCAGAAGTGTAAATGGAAAATTTTTTAACTTTTGTTAAAATGTTTTTTTTTTTATTTTGGGGAAAGTATCAAAAAAAATTTCCCCTTTAATGGTCACAAAATTATATTTTCGTTCTATTAAAAAAGGTAGGAAATTTATTCCATTAAAATAATTTTCTTTGAAAGGTTTGAAAGGGGTTTCGTCTGTTTTGGGATGGTAAAAAAATTGATGTAAAAAATTTTTAAAAGAAAAGAATTTTTTTGTATTTAAAAAACTGTTTCGATTTCAAACTTTCGCCCTGTTATCTTAAAATCTTTAAAAAAGAAATTTTTCAAAAAATTTTTTTATAAAAAACTTTTTTATATTTTTTTTAAAAAGGTTATATTGTCATTTGTTTTCCTTTGATTAAAATAAATTTAAACCTTAAATTTAAATTTTTAAAATTTTTGGTGATAAAGGTAAAATATTGCTATTGATAAATCTTAAAAATATATCTTAATTCGGATTTTTAAAAAAATAGGAACGGAACAAATTTAAAAAATAAAAAGTAATAAAATTTTTACAGTTTAGAATGAAAATAATTTTTCAATTTAATTTTGGGTAAAATTTGTTACAAAAAAAATTTTAAATTAAAGGGGTAAAATCATCGAATTAATTTAAAACAAAAATTGTACATGTAGTTTTTAAAAATAAGGGTACAGTTTTTTCCCCGGAAAAAATAAAAAACTTTAAAAAAATTATTACATTAAATATTAGCAGAAAAAGCACGTTTAAGATTTTAGGTATTTAAAAAAAATAAAAAAAAGAAAATTTTAAAGCAAGGTGGGAAAAAAAAAATCAAAAATTTAATTAAAAAAGAAATGAAAATTTTGAGGGGTTATAATTTTTACCTTTATTCCCCAATTAACCTTTTTATCTTTAAAATAAATTTTAAAAATGTCAATCCTTTGCTTCGTGAAACTTAAGAAATCGACGAAATAATTTCAAATACTAACCCAGGTTTATGGAAATGAAACTTTGTCACGTGCACATGTGTTTAAAAGGTATAAAGTTTTTCAGGGAAAAGTGTCATTGTGAAAGAAAAATGAACCTGCTAACCCCAAGGTCACAATTACAGAAAAAAACATTGCCAAAATTCGTGATATAGGAGTTTGATATAGGGTGGGACTTTTTAAAATAATAAACTACATTAAAGACAAAAAAGACTTCATAAAAAAATTAAAAAAAAAGGCCCAAAATAGGGAGTGATGAATTTTTGCATCAAGACAATACACCCCTCACCAGCCTATTTTTAAGCAGTTTCTGACCACAAAACATTACTTTGGGGGGGCATCCTTTTTATTCACCTGTTTTGGGTTTCTTTAAGACTTTTTTTACTAAAATAAATCTTGATTGGGACCCCCATTTTTTTTCTCAGTTGAAGAGGTTAGGAAAACGGAAAATCTCCTGAAGGGGGTCCAAAAAAAATCGTTCCAGAACTTTAAGCAATGAAAAATGAATTGGAAGCCAAAGGGAAAAAAGGGCTGTTCTGAATAAAAATTTATTGGGCCGGTCTTTTTTTGGGACACCCCGGATGTCCTAACACATTTGACGATTAAAATTTGACTGTCTTATTGAGGTTTGGTTCATGGACGAAAATGAGACCCTTTCGAAACCCCGGGTTACACTGGCCATACCTTAAAACCCCAAATTTGTTGAACAAAATATATAACTTTTGTTCATAACATTAGTCAAGTAATACCTGAGATTATTGAATTTGATTTAAAATTTATTTAGGATTCCTCGGTTGTACCTTTTTGCTTATAAATGGAAAAAAAGCAAACATACTTTTTTCTTCTTCTGAATATTACGACATACAACAAAAAATTATATATTCCAGGGATCTCAACTGTTTATTACTAAAATCACATAACATTTTACTGCAGCTGTATATTCCAGAACATAATATTCCATCTAATGAAACTCTACCCAACAATCCTCAACAAATAAACCAGTAAAACGCACCGAAACTACATCCTTTTTTTTACACACCACCACCCAACTGACATTGACATATGACGTCTTCCTCTGCTGCATCTATTTAGCCTAAGAAGATTTACACACACTATTTGTAAACACGTCAGTTCTTTTCAACGCAGCAATGGGAAAACTTTAAACACCACACAAGGGAAAAAAAAGAGGGCAATAGGGGTAAATACTCTTCCCCCCAACGGCATCGGGCCCAAGAACTGGATGTAGCTGGAAATAAAGTTTTTTTTCGCGTTTTTGTTTCCCTATTCCAGGAGACCAAACATCGGGTATTTGCTTTGAGTATTGCGATGAGATCTGGAGGACAATCGACGGAACCATCGATTGTAGCCACGCCCATCTTTCCTCTAGTGGCCTGGTCGACAGGGGACTCATTTGTCGGATTAGAACGAGAGAATGGAACGCTTTTTAATCTATCGCTCCTTTTCATTCGGTTAAAATATCATTCTCTCACCCGTCCTATTCTTCATTCTAAGCAGATTTGTTCTTTCTTTCGTTCTCTTTCACTCGAAAAGGAAAATTCTAAGGTCGGTGGAACTTTTATGGAGATAGGGGTTTCGTGGAAGTGTTGGAATGAAAGAACGATCAGCAGTTGTAGGAACTTGATTTGAATGCAGAAGGTTCTTCGTTTCAAGTTGCTTTTAGGAATTAGTAAAGGAATGTACGAGTACAATTAAGTAATATTTATTAGTAAGATTAGATTTTTCTTAATATGGGTTTGCTTATCGTTTGTCTTAAAATCCGTCTAGTTGGGATATGTTGGAGGTCTATATAAATTGTATATACTTAAGAATACAATATTAGGTTTTTTGTAGATTTATAAAGAAAAACATATTCAAGAAATTATTAAAAATTGTGCATTATAACATAGAGATATCATCACGGAAAGTTATTTACTGTACCAATGTCCAATTATAATGCCCAGTCGCTGAGTGGTAGCGTTTGGAGCTTACACGCCATAGTTCTAGGATTCAAATCCTAGGCTGGGCAAGGTCGACTCAGCCTTTCTTCCCTTCAGTGGATCGATAAATTGTTACGGGTCTATCTTCGATACTGTAACTAATCCTTTTGGGATAAATTTATTTCTTTTTAACTGTTGTTCTATTGAAAACTTTCTCCCGAAGAAGAAGACTTGATTCATGCAAATGAGTGGTTCTATTTAAAGCTTTGACTTTTAAATACGCTAAGTTAGTTGAGAGTAGTTGAGAGCTAGTCGAGAGTTAGGTGACGAGTTTCTTGATAATCAATTGTTGCTAATTGACGATTAAGTTATAAGATAAAGTTTAATGATAACGACCGATGGGCGTACGATAAATAATAGAATTGAGGTGAATCAGACCGTAGAAATCCAAAGTGTTCTAAGAGTAGGTGAATTAGGTTATACTCAAATATTAAATATCCTTTTTTTCCCCGGTCATTGCTCTTATAATTAGTAGTGTTGAGCATTTCTTACCCCGAGTTGTTCGATTTAAGTTAGAGAAATAATAACTTGGAATTTGAACTGGTTATGACTGATCATTACTTGAACCTTCAAACCCCAATAACCTCAACGAGGTTATTACAAAATGAGTACCAAGTCTTCTCTAGAACTAAACACTGGGGGTTTTGCATCAGACTGACCACCTGACCGAAACATCTTTTTATGCACCTCAGTGCCCAAGGTCATGAAAACTGAGTTGGGTTCAGAGGCGTTGGCCCTCATGGGCTTTTCCACCATTGAGTTTAGTTTTAATGTCCAATTGTATAACTGAGAGTGTTTTATTACTGCCGTTCACTAAAGAGCCACGAGAGCTGTTGGAGACGGACCTCATAATTTTAAGCCACGATTAAATGACGAAGATGTCACCTAAATTGGCAACCCCCTCTCTCCAAATTAACACACAACGCCAACGAGAGTACTTTGAGCCACGGCAAATTTAAAGTGCGTCATTGACACACAAGGGCTCGTTCTCACATCGGTCACAAGCAAGCGGCTACGATCAATTGGCTACGACGATCACGTACTAATGAAAATGAAACAAATACAACTGCACATAATTTAGTGAAAAAACCACACTCAGTTGTATATATATTAGTTTTAAAACATTTAAATTCCTGCGAATTTTGGAAATAGTTTCTGAGGCCGCTGTAGCCTAGTGCAACGATACTCAACCTGCGGCCCACCGGGCCTGTTTAAGTGACCCGGTCATGGCCCAGCTCTGAGAAATTTATTTATGAAAATTTGGTGAGAAGTTACTTGTTAGAAATCAAACATATTAATTTTGCTTTTTTGTTGTCGATGTCGTATGGGTGCGAATTAATATTTTTTTTCTGATTAGTGATAATAAACAAAACAGTAGAGTAGCGACCGTTTTATAAATGAAACTAATTTTAACTATCTTTCATATCCTGCAAGCGAAAAATATTCGAAGAAAATAGGTTATTTCAAGACGATTGGCAAGTTGACTATTTTGTAGTCAGAAACATGCATGGAACAGTAATAGTTTGATTTGTCACGAAAGTGTTGTATTTAAAAAATACCAATAAACAGGAATCGTTCAATGACGCTTTTCCGCCAAGATCTCTTTCAAGAGGTGATAAAAAAGCTTTCTTCAATAATCTTTACAACAGCAAAAAAAAGTGTTTTTCAATGGTAATGTCACAGCGGTAACAAAAGCACTCTGTGAAATGTGTTATATGCAAAAATTGTGAAGGAGTGATTCTTAAATGCTTCCAATTTAGAAAAATTCAGTGACAAAAATAAAAAATAGAAAAAAAAATAATTGAAAAAAGCAAAATAGAGGAGTTTTAATATTTTTATCAATTTTCCACATTTTAAATTTTCTATGTTATCTTGGTCTTAAAGCATTTCTCCCCCTCCCCTTCACCATTAATCATCATGTTGCGGCCACGTGATATAGCCATCATATGTATGCTGCCCGCGTGAAATAACTAACATATGTGTGCGGCGCAGCAGAAAAAAAGGTTGAGTACTCCTGGCCTAGGGGCTATGGTCAGGAACTTGTCGTGAGGGGTCACGAATTCTAGTCCTCATGCCACTAAAGATCTATCGTGTAGTGGGGTTGATGCATGTTAAATATGTTGTGGCTCGAAGTCCTCACGTTGGTCGAGTGTAAAAATTAGGGAAGGTGGGTTGGCTCTGGTGTCATCCCTCACCAATTGACCGTGGTTGAAGATTACGATGTCCATCACCAATAGCTCTCGTTTTGTCTTAAGAGGGACGTTGTTAACCCTTATTCTCTAGAAATTGTTTGATCAAACTAAAGAAGAGATACCATAAGTATGTAAAATATATCTAGATGAACCTCAAATGATAATGAAGTTTGAATAGACTCACATCGTAAATTTTACACATGTGGTACTCAAATGTAGAACAGTAAAATAAATTTATAAACAAACAGTACTAAAAAATATATTCCTCCCTTAAATTTAAAATTTATGCTGAATGTGTACTTTATGCTGAAGATACGGTAAAAGCTGAATTTTTTCCACTTTGAAAAATGACCTCCTTAATGTTATACATTTCTCGTGGCTATTTTTACTGAATATTGTTTTATTAAATACTGTAGAAGAATACTGCCTTAATAGTTTTACATAAAATGTAATAAAACATTGTAATGCTAAATTGTTACCTATTTAGTAAGAATGACTACTTAGAAACTGTAAAAAGTATAAAACTCTTACATTATGTATAATGTATTATGACTTCATCACAAAACACACACACAATAACGAACTTGCATTCCAATACTTGTTCTTTTGTTAAAAATGTCTATGTTGAAACAGTGAAAATCGTTTTACTAGAAACTGAGAGGACTGAAATATTTTTTCATGTTAAAAGATATTGCGAAAAAAAACATAAATGTATAGAAATGCATATATTTCATAAAAATCTATTAAACAAAAACATTTACAAGAACTTAATAGAATTTAATACAAAATTTTCAAGTTTTTTGAAAAACCAGCATTTATTGAATTTAGAAAATAATCCAATATTTTCGTAGCATTGTCTTTTTTAGCATCAAATTTTCAACAAATTGTTCGATGTCTCATCCATTTTATTATTCATTTCACTTTTGGAATGTGCCTCTAAGTTAATGCGCAAACTTTTCATAATGCTCTTTATTTCGGATGACGTGGGAACAGGAACTGCAATATTCATTTCATTTTCGTCTTCGGAATCTGCCTCAATGATATCTTTTGAGCTTTGAACAATATCCAAAATGTATTTGTCTGCCATAATTGAGGCTGTACACGCATTATCCTCATGTACTACAATGAATTCTTCCAATGATATAGTAGGTCTCAGTCCAATAATACAGAAACTTTCTCAAACATTTCATTAAGTGTCATTGATTCCCGTATTTTGTCCATTTTCGTGTTAAGCGACTTTCGTTTCGTGTTAAGGGAAAAAAAATGCATGAAAACACATAGTAGTTTGTCGGAACCGTTGTATTATTTCGTGTGTTAACCCATATTTCGTCGCAATGTTTCCGCGCTAAACATATTTCACTGTGTATACTTTACATCAGTATTCTCAACCACTTAGCCACAACACATTAGTGTGCCTCCAAATTTTGTTAAAAATTTTTGATTATACTCTGAGAAAAAAATATAAATAAATATAAAAAATTCCGAAATCGAGGGAGAAAGAGAGAGTCATTTAGCCTTTTTTTAGAAATGAACTATTTATAAAAATGTTTTTGACTATTTGACAACACTATAAGCGAGAGAATTATTCATTACTTCCCCAAATTAGATATGGCAAAACTTGATTGGTTTCATAATCCATTAGTGATAACGGATACATCTGTATATGAATTAACTATGATGAAGAGGAAGAAATAATTTCGCTCTACAATAATTGAGATTTAATTTCAAAACATCTAATTAATTAATTAACATTTGATTTCAAACACAATAATTTACACAAAGAGTCAATTATTTCTTTTTGGAATTAAATTAGACGTGATTATTCCATAATAGCCAAAAAAGCTTTAACAATATTTTTATAATTTTCTATACCATAATTGTGTGAGTTGGATTTTCAGCATGAACAAACATAAAAATGAAAAACAATCGACACTTTTAAATGTAGATTACGAAATAAGAGTGGCATTATCATTTTTACGACTTAATATAAACGAAATTATCAAAAATCATCGAGCTAAAATTTCGCATCAAATGAATGCTGATAATTAATTTGTAGTTAATTACTCAATAAACATTTTGTTCTCTTTGTCGTATATATTATTTTAATTATCATTGAAAATTATTATCATTAACTATTTTACATAGTGTATTATAGATAAATAAAATTCTTTTAAATTTATTTTATTGTTAGCGTGCTACCAAATTTTAAAAAATTTTTTATGTATACCGCAACAAAAACAGAGATTAAGAATCATTGATCTATATTTTTATATATTATCTAAACCTTCTTTAAAACAAAAACATCTCAAGCTTGGAGTTTCAATACTAAACGCTTAGCTTTCATCATTAAAAAATGATTATAAAGAATCAAGGCTTTGATAATTTGTAGACAATCTGAAAAAAATATCAATATAACTGCTCTTAAAAACCATTAATTTCTGTCACTTTTCAGGTTTAGAATATAAAAATAAACAATCATAAGTCCATTAAAAAAGATAATCGATATATCAATGTATAATTGGATTTATTCTATTCCATTCCAGAAAAACATAAAAGAACGTTTTTAATATTTAAATAAGTTATCTTTATCCAGTACACAAAAAAACGCAATATTTAGACGACATCATACAAATTTAAGACAAAATCTTCATTCTACGAGTAAATACCTTTAGCATTTTTCCTTTTTTACACCGTCTTATCCTTATTAAAATCTCATAAAATTTCCTTTTTTCCAGTCTTTTTTTTGTCTCGTTAATTTTCATGCGTGTTTTGTCGACATCTTACGCTCTTATAACATATTGTTAGTGTCAAATTCGTTAAATATTATGTTACCCTTTTTTTGCTGTTAAAATGGCAACAAAGGAAGATAAAAATAATCCCAAAGCGTTGTCACGAATAATCAAAATCGGTTTTTCTTTAAAAATAATAGATCATGATTTTTTTTTGAACAATAGTAATATTTTTACAATTAAAATTATTTTTTCTGGGGGGAGGGATTCAGTTAATGTATATACAGGGTGATTCATGAAGAAGTATACAGTTTCGAGGCACTATAAATCCAAGAACAATGTAAGGTATTATACAATCTCTGACAACAAAGTTCGGTGAATGAAATCAGAACAGCCGTTTTGGCAACACTGGAGAGACCAAACGCTGCACATGCGTAGCGGCGGGAGTTCCACCTTTGTTCAGTTGAGATTCATTTGTGTTCCGTGAAGGACTTCTTTTATGAAGTGCGTGTTGAGTACGTTGGTTCTTATCTGAGAACCGGAAAATGAACTAACAAAAGATCAATTTAAAGTTTCGTTTTAAGCTGGGAAAGACACCAAAACAAACTTATGCGACGCTGGTCCCTGCTTATGATCAAACACTGTCCATGAAGAGTGTGTACGAGTGGTTCTCCTGTTTTCAAAAAGAAGGAAATTGTTTCTGACAATCTCCGTAGCGGATTGATGGTTACCTCTGTTAGTGACAAAAACATTGAGATAGTAAAGAAATTATCCCTAAAGTTCGTCGATTAACTGTTCGTATGATAGCTGATGAACTGCAGATTAACCGTAAATCCGTGTGACAAAGAGTTCCCTTGAATTTAAGGATGAGAACAAAGTGTTATCGATATTGAACTCCATCTCAAAAGAAGACTTCTTGCAAAAATTCCAGGACATGTACAGTAGATCTCAGTGATGTATAGTTATGGGAGGTGATTATTTCGAAGGAGAGTAAGGTAACTTTCGTTAATATTTCATCTACGTTAATGTTGCAGGACTATTCGGCGAACTTTATTGTCAGAGGTTGTATGTTACTTGTAATGGAATGTTATGGGTTTATTTAAAGTTTTGTTAAAGACTGTCACGAATGTTCTAAGTGTAGCCTTTAGTAACACGAGAACACCAAGCCGGTAATCCATTTCCGTACAAATGCTAGTTAAGGTATCTGAACCAAGTCCATCCATAGCAGCTTGAATGTATGTTTCAGTTCTACTAAATCAACTGAAAGGGGAGGGACTAATAACCTTACCCTTACGTATCCCCATAGTAATAAATCACAGGATGTTAAGTCAGTACTTCTGGGTGTCCATTGGGTGAGAGGCATTTAAGAGGGGTGATCAGAAAAAAAGTTCACAAGTCGTATAAAGAAATATTTATTTACAATAGACAGAAAATACAAATAGAAATCTCGAGGTATACTTGCCTATCACATTTCGACATAATCACCAAGTCTATTTAGGCATTTATCAGAACGCAGAACCAACTTGCTTAACCCGTCTTGGTAGATATCAGGTCCCTGTTCATTGAGCCAGGTCTCGGTGGATGTTTTACAGCACTGTCTTGGAATCTCGCAGCGCATCAAAAATGATATGTTGCACGCTACCATAGCTCAGTTCCAGCTCTGACGAGATTTCACTCAGAGTTACCGATCATTTTGAATCATTTCCTCAATTCATGCAGTGTTGATTTCTGTCGTTGAAGAACTAGTCGGCCGTTCCTGCCATATTGCGGTTCTCGGCATCCTGTCTGCCTGATTGAAAAGAGTGACACCATTTCACTACATATTATCTGCTCATTGCTTCTTCACCCTAAACTTCCACAATTTGACTGGAATGCCAGATGCGGACACATTCTTTTCCCATAAAAGTCGAATCATGGCTCGCACTTCCAAACGAGACCAATTTCCTAAGCGTCTTGCCATTTCAATCGTTCTGAACCGTCTGGAAACTTTCTCTACCGACCCGCAAACTAGTTGTATGACAAGTAGCGCCATTTGTCTCCACTCTTGGAAAAACAAAATTTCTCCACAATTTGTAGTTTTCAAATGCTGCGGCTTATAACCTTTTTTTCTGATCATCCCTTCCTAGTAGTCCACAAGTCATCCGCTCCATCAATGAGAGAAATGTTATTCGAGGTAATCTCTCGAACGTAGGCCGACCAGAGTGGTTGTGCACCCTCCAATTGAAGAATGAAGTAGTCAATGACATTCTGCAAACGGTAGCATCAACCAAAGAATCAACATATCCAGAAAAGTGACTCCCGTGTCAGTTTGATTATGCAAAAAGAAGTGTCCAAACACCTTTCAGGATAATGCACAGGGCATATTTATCTTAGGGGATTCTCGCACGTGTAGCACTGTTGTTATTTCCTGCGTCACTTTCATCAGAGGCTAGAAAGAATTTTTTTTTTGGAGTACATCTACCTTACGGTTCGCTGAGGGGATGTGTGTCTTTGATTACAGAATCAGAAAAGTATATACCTTTATGAATCACTCTGTATATTTTTTTAATTTATTTATTTGCACAACTCCTCTTGCTCCTCATTGCATAACACGAGGCTTACAGATGTAAGTGGTAACACAATTATATAATTTGAAACAAAATTATAAAAATACATTTAAAATAAAAGATATAAAATAAAAAGGAAAGGAAGAGATACACAAATATAAATAAGGGGAGGTATCACACAATATATAAAACTTTAAAAATCTATACAGTAAACAAATTTTCTTAAAACATTAAGGCTTTCCGTACAAACGAAAAAGACAAAACAAGGAGGCCAGGAAATACTAAGCGTTTCAACTCTTTTTTAAAATTTTCTCTTTTACAAAAATATAGGTTACATTACAAGAAGCACACGATTATATAATTTGAAACAAAATTAAAAATACATTTAAGATAAAAAATATAAAATAAATAGGAAGGGAGGAGATACACAAATAAAAATAAGGGGAGGTATCACATAATATATGTAAAACTTTAAAAATCTATACAGTAAACAAATTTTCTTATGACATTTAAGTTTTCAGAACAAACCAACAAAGACAAAACCGGTGGCCAGGAAATATCTAAGCGTTTCAACTCCTTTTTAAAATTTTCTCTTTTACAAAAATATAGATTACAATACAAGAATACATGTTCCGCAGTTTCAGCAGCCTGACCATGAGAACAAATGTCACTACCAATTAAATTAAACCTAGACAAATAGCTCTTAAAGTTTATATTTCCTGTTAAATCTGGGATGACTTTAAATCAGAAACAAATTTCTTACATTTTAACCGTTGATAAATGGTTGGAAAAAACTTTTTAGTACACAAAGCTTTAGGCAAGGCCAAGAATTCGGTATTCCAGGAGGAAACAGTTCTTTCCCAAGCTAAATGTTTGCAGTGGGACAGTGACACAGATATCGAAACGTTCATATCTAGGCAGGTTGCCGCTTTGGCCAACTGGTCCGCTCTATCATTGCCGAGATCTCCACTATGGACCTAGTATAAGAAAAGTGGATGTCACAGTCTTCTGTGACATCCATAAACTGAACCTCTACAAGTTTTTCGGTAGAATTTACACCCTGTATATTGAAACATGATCGTCTAGTCATAAGATGATATTTTTAATCTAAATCTTATTCTGTCTTTGATTTTAAGCATCCCTTAAGTATTTCAAAAGAACACTATTGAAAATGAATGCTAGTTGCAATTTTCTAATGCTGTAATATTTTTATTATATCAAATCAAATGTTTTTGAAGCAATTAAAAACTAAAACTTTATTAAGTATAATTACTTGTACTATGTTAAAAAGTAAAAAAATGTTCTTCCCTATGTATATTATTGATGCTGGGGATTCAATATTTAACTTTTAAATTCTTATGAAATATTAAGTTGAATAGAAAATATGTTGTGTGAAACTGATTCACACTAAGGAAAATTTTTATTGCTGATTAATTAAAATATCTTTTAACCGCAATAGCTTGCAAACTCCTTTTTATATTAACTGCAATTGCAACTTTTTAGTAATTTTTTTAATTATGTTAAGAATATTGTAAAATAAAAAAGTCCTTTAAATGATTAAATCGGTTTTCCTAATTGTAAGTAAGCACGTTATTTTCAATTAACTTAAATTTTTTAAATACTTTTTGAATGTAAATTGCGTTTTTAAAAAAAAAAAATATTGAAATAAAGAAATGTGCATAAAGGCAATCATGTTACATTCAATGGTATAAATTATGAAATGTTTATTTAAAAACATGAGCCTACACAAAAATTGAAAATATATTTTTTAATTATCAGCAACTATATATATAATGTAAAATCTTTCTAATTTATTGCAATTAGTGATAATCAGAGTCAAAACGAAAATGCTGTTTTTTTTTTGTAAGTTGAAAAGATTATGATTTGTTTCATTACTTTTAATTAAAATGTTTATGAATTCATGATACGAAATCTAAAAGTAAAAAAGTAATTTTGTGTGTAAATACATGAAACATTCTTAATTCAGCTTTTTATATGTATCAATTAATAAACAGCAATTTAAAAATTGTTTCTGTTTTCGAATTTAAACAAGGAAATGGTGAAAGGTTGTATTAATTAATTATTACATAGTGGTAAATATACGAGGAAGGATTCAAAAGTTCCCGGACTGAGCCTATAACTTGAAAAACTTTTGCAGTGGAGTGACTATAACAGGGGTGGCGAACCTTTATGGATCAACGTGCCATTTCTTCTTAAGAAATGTTTGATGAGGTATAAACGTGCTGTCAAATAATTTTGACTTATGATTATTAGGAAAATAATAAAATTAAATTCTAACAACTCAAAACTCTTTATTTACACGAAAAATACGTTTTGCATTGTATATTGGGAAAATATTTGAGTTATACGTAAATTCAAATTAAAAGTAACACTATTCGTTTCTTTTGCTCCCGATTGTGTTTGGATGATAAATAACTTATATTAGGATTGTAAGATGTTTTACTTTTAGTAGAATGCATGCTGAATTGGAGTCATCTGACAAATGGTTTCCAAGCAATTAACTATTTTTGCTGTGGTTCACTTTTTTAACAAGAGTATTTGTGATTTTTACAGACGCGATGTTCTGCATACCACTGCTCCAGAACATAAGACACGCACCACTTTGTCGCCTTTACTAATAATGCCATTTTTCTAGATTCACCAAGTTTGAAATTCTCTGTTACACTTACTATCTTGTACTCTTTGTTCTGAACTAGCCATGTCGAGGAATTGTTAAAAATCGTAAATATAACACAAATGAGTGTTATTGTTGTGCTAACGAAATTGACTATGCTATGCGTAGACAAATTTTGCATCAAAAGCAACGGTAACCCACGAAGTAACTGAGGCAAAACAATTACAAGCAAGTGTGCTCCCCGCCACCACGCGACCGATCGCTCGCGTTTGTTCATCATACTTCATAGTAAACTTTATTATTTTGAAACAAAATGCAAACTATTTTAATCGCTCGCGTGCCCAAGACATTGTGTCGTGTGCCATTGATGGCACGCGTGCCACTAGTTCACCATCCCTGGACTACAATAACGTTTCTGTGTTCTTCCCCTTTCCTAAAAGTTATGTCCTAAATGAAGTGTTCGGAGGTTCGCCACGACATCGCATTTTGTAAGAGGATGCATTTAGTAACCAGCGATTGAAAGATTAAGGTTTGTAAAGCAGAGAAAAAATAACAAATTTTGTAGAAAGTATATTTTGTAGATTGCTATGGAGAAATGTTGAAGCCTACATAGAGCAGTGAAACATTATCTTGAAGGCAAGCTTTTGAGTGATATTGACGTTTCAAGGAAGGCAGGGAAAGAGTCAAAGACAACGAATGCTTTGGACGTCCACAGACCTCCCGCACGACTGAAAACATTGAAAAAATTTCCGTGGTGGTACGTATAATTAGGCTTCAAACAACGATGGAGTGAAAACAGTTGTTTTGCCCCATCTTCTTTACTCCCCTGATTTCGCTCGATGAGACTTCAGAATATTTCCCGAATTGGCACATCGCTTTCAGGGTCGTCGATTCCAATCTGCAGATGAAATTAAAAGTGCATCGCGGGCTAAATTAAAGGACATGACTAAAAATTGATTCCAGAAATTTTTCGATGACCTTTACAAGCGAGGGCAAAAGTGTGTTGTTGCTCAAGGCTCTTATTTCGAAGGAGGATATGTTTCAGTAGTTTAATTGGTAATATTTTTTTAAGTTATAGACACAGTCCGAGTACTTAAGAACTTTTGAATCTTTTACCTCCTATAATAATAATTATTTGTATCAAAATTTCGTTTTTAAAAAAATTACATATAAAATTAAAATTACTGATATTTCGTAATGTATCTGAGGGAGAAAGATAATTTCTTTTAAAACTATACTTTTTTTACCTATAAAGTGGATTTATTTTAATAAATATTGATGATCTATAAATCATAATTTAAATTTATAAGAATTCATATCCTTACATGCAGTTACGATGTGGCCGCGGTAGCCTAGTGGTCAAGGTCACCAACTGGAGGCTGGCATGTCATGCGTTCGAGCCTAGTACCGCTGAAGACCTAGCGTAGAGAGGAAGTCAATGCACGTTAAATGTGTTGAGGCTCAAAAGCCCTCATGTTTTTGTGGTGGGGAAATTAGGTGAGAGGGTTGCCAGTTCAGGTGTCATTCTCATTACTTGACCATAGTAAAGAGGGGGAGGTCCGACGCCAAAAGCCCTCGTGTGACAGTGTGACATTAACATCACTCATACTCCCTCTCATTTTATCATTACAACAAGCTTTCATGTTTGCTCAAAGGGGAGTGAGTATTTGTCCTACTATAAGGCAAAACACAACGGCTATTGCCAAAGGGCCTCGTTTATATGACGTAGACAACACCTGAGCTGGCACCACCTCTAAACTACCGCATCTCGCCAACGGGAGGACTATGAGCTTTGACAGATTAACGAGCTTCACACCCTTCTTTCCGAGGGTCTTCACTGACAGTAGGGGTCAAACTCGATGCACTCGACCACGAATTCATGAGTGAATGAGTGAGAATTATATTAACGTCACACCATAAATCCCCTTTTTGTGATATTTATAAACAATTAATTAATCAATAGCCAAGTAATCTGTAGATTTATTTACGAGACTAATCATATAAGTAAAGTATATGTTGAAAATCATCATAACCTGAAACTTTAATTACAGAAATCAATATTTAAAACACCTTTAGCCACAGCCAGGAATACTTTTATTCGAAAGAGACATTGAAAACATCCTAAAGTGTTTTCCTACATTTTTAAATATTAATCTTACGCCCGAAAATGAAAATAATAATATTTATTTCCAAAGAGATATGTGGAAAGAATTTAACATTTTTTTCAAAGATGTAGCTCAATTATCAATAAATTTATAGTACATTTGTAGTTTCTTTCAAGTTTAAAGACGCAGATATTAATTTCTGAATAAAACCCGAATATTGTTAAGTTTCGAAATATTTTTTTTCTTATTACACTGGATCAAAAACAACATATTGAAACCTCAATTATGTAGAGAAAGATAGTTTTTAATTTTTTGTGTGTTTTTTAATCAAGGTAAATATCTCAATTGAAATATTTAAGCCACTCAAAGTTTAATTTTTAAATCAAAAATTAAGCCTCTCAGTTATCCTTATTTGATATAATTCGTTAAATATATAATTCACGATGTTTTATCTTTTCGTATTTATCTGTCTATATTGAAAAGTTTTTCGTCATGCTGTAACAAGTTTATGAAAACAAAAGGTATAGTACTTAGTAAAAATGAATCTTTAAAAGTTGAATTTAAATGAAGAGGAGTGCCAAGAACAAGTTTCTTAGGGTCCCCTCTACCTTCCAGCGCTTTTTCGAAAAAATCCGCTTGTGTCATAGATCATAATGGCGTCCAAGTTGTTAACGGGCCGTCAAATCATTAAATTTAGTCGCCAAAAATTATACCATCTTGGCTATATCTCGCCAATATTATTTGACCAAGTTTCAGTTGAGTCGCCATTATTATGTAAGAGACGACGTTGCTTGCGAATATTACAATTTTTATCATAAAATAAATACAACAAAAGTAATATTAACGTATTTGAGAAATGAGTACGAACAATTGTATAATTTGTACAAGTGGGGGTAGTTCACCTTTACACGGGCAGGGGTACCCCCCTCGTATTTATAATAAATGATTTAAATATTAATTCAATGTTTTGTTATCTCTATTTTTCTGCTAATAAGTTATGACCATTCCACTATCTAAAAAATATTTTTTCAATCTTTCACTTTTATGTTTGTTTATTATTAAATCCAAAAACTCAGTGTTGATTGAAAACATATTAAAATTTTTGATTGATTTTTAAGCTAGGACTAACTTTTTAAATGTCTGCATAACAATTCTCAGATTTTAACTTTCCGTCATTTTCAGTTTAATTTAGTAGTTTATGTTCTTGCGTAGCTTCAAATTTAATTTAGTTCAGCATTATTTATCTCTTTTGTATAGAGTGTTTTCAAATTTAATTTATTTTAATTATTTTTTTGTTTAAGAGCATCATCAAATTTCATTATATTTAATTTCATCATCGAATTGAATAAACTATATTTCTCTTACTATATAAATTGGATTCTTTTTTTTTTTTTTGTTCTTTTATATGTTTTATTTTCAAGCATAATCTACCGTAGTAATAGTCTAAAATAATTATAACGTAGACTCATTTAGTTAAAACTATAAAGAACTTGAAGAAATTCTTTTTAATTTATATGGCACATCTCAAAATATGTTTTTCTGTGTGTAAGGATATTCCAAAAACAAAAACGGAAATTCGAAAATACTTTGCTTTAAACATATTTAATCAATTCAGTTGGATGAGGCTTATGATGTCCTTTTTTTGTGCAAATTTTCTTTAAGGTTATTGTATTTATATTTGATAAATTTATAGAATATTAAATTTTAAGAAAAAATTATTTATATAATTTGAAAAAAAATACTATTTACGTGTCATTTATTTGTTATTCCTTGTATTATAAGTCTAACGAGATATTGAAAATATTTCATTTCTTATTAAATATTCTAAGAGAGAAACTCTACAAAAATAATTTTTTCTTCGAAAGAAATTCTAGTTGACTTACATAATGAGATTGATGATATCATCATTTCATACTAGGCACTATTGTATTTGACAGATGTCCCCTAGCATTTTTTGTAAGATATAGTCAACTTAGTATTCAAAGCTCCACAGCAATGAGATCCACAAGAAATATGATAAACGACATTTTGCTTATGATAGAAAAAATAAAATATTTTACACTCGAATTAGTTCAAAATATAGTTTTTCAAAGCTCGTAAATATTTTTTAATTCAATACTATTACTCTTTCTATTCAGTACTAATACTCTTTGTATTTTAATATTGCAGAACGTAGAATGTTAATGGTTAAACTAATTATATCAGATTTGGGGTTGTTTTCTATGAAACTCTCTCTAGTGGAACAATTACGTATTATTTTAGGTTGAAGTTACATCTGGACAATAAATATCATAACAAAGATAAGGAAAAAGAACATGGACAATTTTTTCTTGTACCACATTCATTCCTCACTTGACCCTTATTACAGTTAGGTGGTCACTAGAGGGACACTTATGCTGCTTGGGACAGTCATACAGTTATTAAATAGGCGATTACAATAGGTGTCGGCAACCTATAGCACGTGGGACAGGTTTGATGTGAGGTACAATTCTAGTTTGCACTCAACAAATTTGTCAGTTTTTGAGTGGATGGAAGTTGATCATTTTGAAATGAAGCTTATTGAAGGAAATTCTTCAGAATTTTTTAAATACAAAAAATGTGAAAGATAACTCTGATAAATCGACAACAATTTTAAATTGTTGAATACCATTGCTGGAGGGTTTTACTAAACTGAACTCAGTGGCGCAACAGCCCATGAGGGCAAAGGCCTACTGTGCCTATCTCAGTTTACGTGACCTTAAGCGCTGGGGTGCATGTGCAGATGTTTCAGTCAAGTGGTTAGTCTGACAAGAATCCCCTAGTGTTCAGTTCCCAAACAAACATGGTACTCATTTATCAACCCACTGAAGGGATGATAGGCTAAGTCGGTCTTGCCCATCCCCGGACCTTTGGCGTGAAGCGCGAAACACTCCCACCCAGTCACAGGGCTTCGCTGGAGAGATTTAACGGTTTGAAACATACTGCATGCATTCTGCTTTTGAGTCTATGTATCTATGTGAATAAAATCATTAGAGTCCGTAAGGAAGTTGTTTGATAACTGAACATTCAGAATCATTTGTGTCGAGTTGAAAGTCACAAATTATACCCATGTTATTACAAACATACATAGCTGGTAAATATAATTTGTGTACAATTTTAATTTTTTTCTATTTTAATTTGAAGAAATTATTGTATTTTATGTTGTTTATTTTTATGTCAGTAAATATTTTTATAACTATGCATAACTATTATATAATAAACCTCTAAATCTGTATTATTGGCTTCTATTCCGTAACTCGGTACACATTGCAGCGGGAATGAAATTACTTCAAATATTTTCTGCTGTGCGCATCCTGAATTATATTGGTAGAAACATCCTGAGTTACAATGTTCCATTAGAGTTTTCGGTCGTAATTTTTGTGTAAAAGTCGCCATAGAGCTTATTTTTAGGAATATGTCTCATTGCATCTCTCAATGTTCAAATATCATATTTATTTATATATTCATGCGTGAATCCTTTTAAAAAAAACAGTCAAGTTCAATTTAAAACAAACAATCAAGTTTGCCGTATCAATGATACGGGCCTCCAAGCTTCAGGGGCCCCAACATGTGCAAGGAAAATATCCTAAGCTATTAAAGGGCTTCAAAAAAGATCCCCAGGAAATTTTGACACCAGGACCACGCAGGACTAGCTACGCCACTGGTCAAATTATCAACTTTTGCAGCATTGTCCCTAAGTTGATAATTCATATTGCTAAAGGAAGCCATCCATCCAGTTCTGTGGTAAGATTCTTTGAATTATTCTGACACTTAGACTAACCGTGGTGCCATTACGCGATATGCGAATTCTTTAATGTTGGACCTGAAAATCAACAAACATTTTGTCATTTTGTCATCGGTCCATTCACAGATGTATTTCTACTAAGGAAATAAAGGGGGGCTAAAATAATCCAAACTTTTACGGTCTTAAACATTTCTTTTACCTAATTGTAGATTAAAGTTATATTGTTCTCTCGTCACACTATCGGACTGTTTGTAGATTCAATTTATTTTCAGAAAACTGTGAAACTGTAACGGGTCAATTCGCAAGCTTCCTACTAATCCTCTTGGGAAATTCTGTTTTGTTAAATATAGATCTATTGAAAACTTTCTCCCGCAGAAAAGGTTGCGATTTATGTAAACCAAGGCCTATACTTAAGCATTGACGTTTAGGCTCCAGGAGAAAGAGGTTAGGGTTAGATAATAGAAGTTAGTGATTAACGTAAAGTAGAAAGCTAATCGAGAGTGACTCGTTGATTAATTGCTTGATATTAAAAATTGACAGTTGGCGATATGGTCAATAAGATATTTGAATTGAAATGGTGCCGGCTAGAATTAGATACCTTAGAAGGAAGTTTTGATTATTTCGAACGTATATTACCAAAACGTTACAAAAGTAAGTGATTCAATTCATAATTAAATATTAAATATCTCTTCTACCTCGCTTTTGCTCCAATACTTAATTATTGGATGCATTTCCTAACCTGGGTTGCTGAGATTGTTAGTTTGTTGAGACTTGTTAATAAATTATATTCCTTTTGAGTATGAATAATCTTCATTCTAACTCTCGAACCCTGATGGATTGAGAGGACATCCATCACAAAACTCTTACACATACACTCTTTTACAATTGCGTTCATGTATTAGACGGAACAGTTTATTTTTAATCTTCTTATCTTAGGATCAAATTAATAATGTTCATTAAATTTATTATTCAGTCCAGTTCTATTGATCCGTTGCAATACAAGATGTATTGAATTCTAATCAGTCACTCCATGCCCATGAGTAATTATCAAATGTGTCTGCACTTTGATTGGCTATTCGGACCCAAGTTCAGGTGACGATGTTCGTTATCCATCAAATGTATATGTGGGTCTCATCTAAGCTTCGATAGGTCATTTGGCAATATATGGCGCACGTTTGCTGATTTGGGATGTAGGGCTTATGTTGATAGCATCTATAAAAATGTTACTAGGGTTTAGTTTTTAATTAGGTTATATTCAGCGGAACACAAGGTGTTATTAAATGATGAAACTGAAGTAAGTACAACGGTACCCAGTCCCCCATAGAGATTGTAATTAATAAAACAGTTGTGTAATTTATATAAAACAGTAGTGTGATTTATAAAGCAGCAGTGTAATTTATAAAACAGTAGTGTAATTTATAATACAGTATTAAGAAGTAACTACTAAGCCTAATGTAAACCAAAGGGTGGCCAAGTATGTGAAAAGGCTGGGCTATCGAGAATGGGATTAAAAAAGAATTAAGAACGAATATTTTCTCAGAAAATATTGTACTGCACTTGTATGCATTGTTTGTTTGAATATACAACGGAAAATTAACTGCACAAATATCTTAAACAAAGAAAAATCACATGTACTTTATGAAGGCATAGAACATTTACTACATGTAAAGGAAGATCAATAAATACATAGTAAGCAGAAATTTACCTGACCAGACAAGACTGAGAAAAAACATTATTAAGGCATATCGCTGTCTACAATGAAAGTTACGTAGCCGACTGTACAAAGGTTGGCTACTTTGTTTTAAGAAATGCATATGTCCTGTTGTCTTCTGTACTGCATTTCATCAAGAAGACAACGAAGGAGCAGTAGGTTCATTACCGACGTTAGTTCTTCAAAATACTGAAGGGAAGTTTCGACATCTATGTGATAAATATCCTCAACGTTAACGTTTTCATCATTTTCCGGAATTTTTTCATTAACTGTGACAGCAACAAATAACGAGTCTGCCCATGGGTTTTTTTCAACCTGAAAAGGGTGACGCCGAGTTTTCCGAATTGCCGAGTTTTTGGATCTCACTGTATTATAGACTGTATAACTCCTGACTTAATATTATGCAAATTTGATTTTAATCATTACCATTTCATCTAGTAGCTATATAGTTTTTATCACTTGATGAAATATCTTAACTTTTTCCCTAAGCATTTATTATGGGTTCGAAAATAAGCGGTTCACAAAAGCTTTAAAAAAAAGGACCTTGTTCCTTAAAATTGTACAGTTTTGGTCAGCAATCAATAAATTTGACAAAAACATTATTTTGTTATATACCAAGTACACACTTTTTCAATAGGGCTCTTGTGCAAGAAAGTGGTATACAAAAAGGTCATTTGACTAACAATCAGTAGGATTTGCGTAAACTTATTCTTAAAACTTTTTTCTGTTGGATAAGTTTTACTTAATCTTATTGTATGAGGTATATGTAACCCCCCCTTATTGTTGGGATAATATCCCTGTAAGTTTTCTCATCGGATATGGTTCATGAAAAGGAAAAGCAAAAAAAGATTCAAAAAATTTTATTAATGTTTTAACAGGCCCTCATATGATTTTTTATCATTGTCATAATATTCATGAATATCAACAAGGGGAAGTTTCCTTATAATCTTTACTTAAAAAAGTGTTTCCAAAAAAATTTCCCAAATCATATTTTTGGGGAAATTTTTGGGGGAAATTTAAATAATTTGTATTTGAGTGTCTATTGATTTTATTAATCTATTTTTTATATTTTTTTTCATGTTAAAATTGTGCCACTCACAAGCAATGCCGCCCCCCAAATTTAATAAGGGACCAAAACCTTGGCGAAATATTGGTGGTAGAGCCAAGTTGGCATCTTTTTTGGCGGCCAATTTGGCGACTTTGGGACCATTTTTGGCGTCATTGGGACCATGTTGGCGGTTCAAAACCCTCAAAAATTTCCTAGAAAGTGGGCGGATCTTTCCCCAATTAGTGTAAATTTTCCAATGACCCCGAGCTGTTAATTTCTGGAAGTTTCTGTCGCGCCTGTAAAGATTTTTCCCGGTTTAAAGGCGATGAGTCGGGTTTTTTAATCAGCGAAGAATGAGGGGGTTGTTTTAAGAGCGATTAGCTTGGCTGTGCTTGTGAATAATCTTTTAAATTTCGTGTATTTTTTAAAAACTGATTATTGTGTTTGGGTTGCTGTTGAAGGTGTGAAGATTTGGGGTTTTTTACTCTGGGGAATATTGTTTCTGAATCCTGTATTTAAAGGGGTTGGAATTTTTATAATAAATTCTCATCGCTCTTTAAAAAACTGTTTTTTTTAGTGATTGTTTTGGATAAAAATCTCCCGGGAAACCCCCGGATCAACGTAACAATATGCTTTCGTGTGTAAACAAATAAATCTAGGGCAGACAAATTTTATGCAACCCCCCCGGCCGTCTTAATATGCATGTGGGCAGGGGGTTTCTATTTGTTAAAGCTGTTGTGGCCACACTGATGAATGAGAGAGTATGAGTGTTATCATACACATACAGACTTTTGTTTTAAACAAAACGACAACAAAGTCTTGAACAGTTACTACATTTAAGTTTTGTGTCTAATTTGGAATTTCAAATTGAAAACGAAAACCCACACACAAGGGTATGATAAAAAAAATTAAATTCATAGAAGTGAAAGATGCCCTATTTTAAGCCAGAGAACATATGCAAAAAGCAGTAAGCCATCTCATAAGAGATATTCCAGTGTTGCTTCCGACACAGGTACAGAATCATTGAGAAAAAATGGGAGGTTTTGAAACCTTGAAAGATTATTGAGCCAGAAGCCCTCAGGGGGGTTTACCTTTTTTGGTGGGGTACGGGTGTCACAAACCCGAGGAAAACTTTAGTGATCTTTTCCCTTTTTCCCCAAAGGGGTTTCATCTTTTTGGGAAAACAAAGGGGGCCCCGACCCCGGGGACCCCGGGGATCCTTCTTATTTTCGACCCCATCTTGTCATCCACCCCCCTTTTCTTCTTTTCCCCCTCCAGACCACAGACCAGAATGCTTCCAAATATAGCCAAAAACCGGGGTCTTTTCGCCAAAAAAAACACCAAACTCATCATCATCATCGAAAGATTATTGAGTATCTAAATACAGTATTTGTATGAAAAAAGAGTTGGATATTCTAATACACACTTGTGTATTATCCTTTATAAATATAAATGCGTAATTATATCATTACGCATTAATACGAGTATTTGTAAAAGGATACCGGTGAGTGATTTTTAGCCTCAAAAAGAACTCTTAAACTTAACCCAAAATCAACAAAGATCCGTACTTAAAATAGGGGGATGGAAAGGTGAGTTATGCACAATGCAAAATGATTTAGTTAGTGAGTTTTTAGCTCTTGATAAAAAATTTGTTCAAAACATATATAATTAGTCTAACAGGGTTAATCTTTTCTCATCTTAAATGGAATAAAACTACTTCGCGCGTATTGTACATTCCTATAAGTTATTCGATCCGGGATTTATTGACTTGAGTGAATCGGTATACAGTTTTGCAAATCTGGTATGCTCTCTATATACTAAAATATACATAGGTTTTGAAATTTTTGGAAATTAAAAATTAATTTCACCCCCTACAAATTTTTGTCACTTTGTACTTATCATAGATAATTTATTTGATACGGACATAAAAATGATATAAACAAATTGAATTCACAAAGTATATAGGAAACGGAATTTCTTTATGAGTTTTTATGCACAAAATTCAGATACTGATAAGATTTTTCAATGAGTTATTGATATTGAAACAAAACACGAGTTATAGTATTCTGCTAAAGCAATTCTGTATTTAGTAATAATATATTTTCCTCAAAAGAAATATTAATCTGGAAAGACCAAATACACCATTTACTAATATATATTTCTGATAGTCACTTATCTGTTCAACAAGTCTATTCAACAAGTGTTGATTCATTAGCTTTGATATCGTTTACTTTTAATCCTCTTGGAGGTTTTCTTACAGATGTTTATGAAGAGTATTTTTAGTCTAATATACAGTACGTTTTAGTCTAGAGGTACTCAACATTTTTTTCTGCAGGGCCGCATACATAAATCAACTATCTCCCGCGAGCCGCAACATGCGAATAAAGAGGGTAAATGTGGAAGAGGGGATAGGAGAAATGCTTTAAGATCAAGATAGCAATTGAAATTTAAAATGTGGAAAATTGATCAGAATATTGTAACTCCTGTTTTTCTTTTTTTAATTATTATTTTTTTTTATTTTTTTTCACTAAACAAAATTTAAACTTTTAAAAATATCCCTTTCCCAATTTTTTTCATCAGTAAACGGTTTCATTGATTATCAACAATACAACAAACTTCATGGATGTCTTTTTTTACCGCTGTTATATTACCCCTGACAAAACACTTTGTTGCTGTCGCACAGATTATTCAAGAAAGCCTATTTATCACCTCTTGAAAGAGATCTTCGAAAGAAAGTGTCACTGAATGATTCCTGTGTTTATTGGTATTTTTTTAAATACAGCACTTTCGTGACAAATGAAACAACTATTGATCCATGTTTGTTTTTCACCACAAAATAGTCAACCTCCCAATCGTCTTGAAACGATATATTTTCTTCGAATATTTTTCGCTTGCAATATATGAAAGACAGTTAAAAATTAGTTCCACACATAAAATTGTCACTACTCCATTGTTGTCTGTTATCACTAACCGTAATCATTCCAAACAAAAAAGAATATCAATTCATACCCGTACGACAACGGCAGCAAAAAGCAAAATTGATATATTTGATTTCTTTGTAAAGAATTTCCCACCAAATTTTAATACAATGTTCTTAAATAAGTGAATTTCTCAGAACGATGGGGCATGGCCGGACCACTTAAAAGGACTCAGTGGGCCGCAGATTGAGTATCGCTGCTTTTAGTCCATCACAGCCAAATCTAGTCTTACTTAAAACTAGAAAAATAACATTCTCGAGACTTTAATTTTAAGTATTTAAAAATATACATTATTTTGGGAGATTTATACAGCTTTGTGCATTAATTTTTAAATGTTTTTATTCTAACATGGTAGGTATAAAATGTGTCTGTGAAGTAGAAAATGTATGAATACTTTACTTGAACTAGACAGATATTATCAGCGTATAGTTTATATATTAAACTAAGCTATTCCCAAACTTAATGTGGATGCTTCCAGTCTGCTAAAAACAAATCAAGATTGTATGAGTACGTAAATATATTAAAATGTATGCATAATATTATTGTTGTAATAAAAGAGCTCACTTGCAATTTCATGTTTGCAAGTCACTTAGTATGCTATGTTCCGTATGCTTTCAATTTCATGTAGCTTATTTATATTTTTTGAAGAACATGGTCTGAAAACAGAATATGCCGGTATCCGACTACGTTCGGAACCGTAATTTTAAAAAAGCGCATAAATGGGTAGTTTTCTTGATATTCTGTGTCACATAGATTAGAATAGATGTATGAAATTGTTTTTTTAAGAGGACATTTTAACAAAAAAAATTATTTAAATACAATATTTCCTCAAAAAATTAACTTAGAATAACCTTTTTTCAAAATGCTCTCTTATTGTGAAAAATGCTTCTATTATAATAATATTTTCACTGTATATAGCTCAGACCTCTGTACCGAGGTTCAACTATGATTTTTGAAAAGTTTACATTATTTTCAGAGTTACACCAATTGAAATAATTACCGGCGTTTTTTTTCTTAAAATTTCTGCCCTGTTGTCGTAAAACATGGATAAAGTTATAATTTAAAGTTATAAGTTATATATTTAAAAAATTGTAGTTGAGCCTCTGTACAGAAGTCTGAGCTATATACAGGCAAAGTATTTATATAATAGTAGCCTTTATCACAAAAGGAGAATATTTTGAAAATGGGTCATTCTATGTTCATTTTTCGTCAAATTATTGTACTTAAATAATTTTTTATTGTAATACTGTTCTTAAAACAATTTTATATGCATTTTCTGATCTAAAGACACTAAATATCATAAATATTATCCATTTATACGCTTTTGCAAAATCACGGTTCCGAACGTAGTCGGATACCTTAAGTGTAGTGGGATTCGTTATATGCAGAGAGAGAGAGATGCGGAAGAACAGGTTTTAAAAAGACATGTTTTCCAGTAAAAAGGCTGAGATTCTGTTTTAAACTAAGAAATCTTTACAAAATATAAAAAAAACCATTACAATCCAAGCAAATTTAAAAATAGAATATAGATAATTTTCGATTTTTATTTGACCTGGGAGGTCAAATGGCTTCCGGCATTTCTTTAGAATAAATATAGACAATATCAAAATATGTAAATATTACTGTTGTTTGTAATGTAAATACGTCTGTTACAAAGAATGTAAATACATCTAAAATATGTAAATACAAGTGTTTCCACACATATCATTGATCAGAAAAAATTATTTTATAATCCAGTACATTAATTTATTTTCGAATTTAAAATTATTTAAAATACAAATGAGAATGAATAGATTTTCAGCAATAACAGTTTATTTCAATCCTTTTTATCTCCGATCATGATATTGTAATAGATCCTTTATGGCCTTAATTTTCTCATTCTTATCTTATATGGCTTTTTGGGGGACGTGGGAGATTGAAATAAAGTTTTGGAACAAAAGATAAACTGTTTTCCTCGATAATGATCAAAAAAGTAATTTTATTCATTTAGTCCATCATATTATTCAATTAAATTAAAATAAAATTAATAATCTAGTCAGTAACGGAAAAAAAATTCTCATACTCTTATATTTTAACAAACTTATATCAAAGCAAGTGAAGTATATTTCCACAGATTTGCATAAATCTTTAGTTTCGCTGTTTGATTTCCTTAGAAAATTGTAAATAAATTTTTAACTAGTGATATTAATACCATTTTACACTTTATTCGTCTTTCAGAGTTTTTACTTTGTTTTAGGACATTGCAGAGAACCTCAGGTCTATATTAATGAACCTTAATATTATTATAAATAGATTTTATAACGCGAAAATGATCAGATTAGAAACAGCTTAAGAGAGAGATGCAACTTTCCAGCTTGAAATTCTCCACCCCTGCTCCAGGTGTTTTAAAGTAACATGTTCTTCAATGGCTCGACAGCCCTGGGTGGGCCCTGGCCTTCCCCAGAAATTTTCTTCATGCATCTCTACTTTTGGCAACTGTTTTCCAGTTTTTGACTTTCAAAATAATTAGATCTTTTTTGAAACAATCGATCCACCTTAACAGGGGTCCACCCGAAATCTATTTCCCAAGGGCTTTGCCAGAAAGGTTTTCTTGCGACATCGATCTTCATTCATTCTGGCCACAGACCAGCCCATTTAAGTCTCTGTAATTTGACAAATTTATAATATCAGTTGTTTATATATTTTGTAAAACTCTAAGTTTATTGATTTTTCTTTCTTTTTCCATTCATTTTGGGTTCCACCCATGAAAGCAGCGAAATGTTTTCCCCGAATTTTTCCCCAAAACTTCCCTCATCAAGTAAGTGATGGCCCAAATCTCTGATGCATAAGTCAGACAGATCTTATAAAACTTTTTAAAGAATTTATTTAGTTCTTTAAATTTGAGAAAACTGGATTTTAAATAACTCTCCAGGGCATTATAAAAACATCTATTTGCAGCAATGATTCTTTTATTAATTTCTTAGGCCAGCTCGTTATTATTATAATCTCAGTTCCCAAATAAGTAACACTGTTAACTTTTTCAAATTTATAATTGCTGATTTCTTTAGATTTCTATATATTTCTAAATTGTAAGTCAGACTTTAAACAAGGTTTAAATATTTAGTTTAAACTAAATGTTAGTATTTTTAAAAAATTATTTGATATTGAATCTTAAAATAAAATGAAATAAAGTGCACGTATATCAAGGTGTTTAATGGAAAAATTGTACTTTTCTGTATTTATTAGATAAATCCGAGAATTTTTCAATTCATTTTTCGACACGTTTTGTTATTTTTAATTATTTTTAACTTTATGTAATTAATTATCAGACAACTATGAATTAACTAAATTAAAACTAGAAATAAAAGTTATGCAAATTAAATATAACATACTACCTAATAAAATTTCATATCACATATTATGATTCCACATTTATTTCTTTTAATAACCACAATTATTTAAGTATAATTTTAATATTCTAAATTATGCTTTATTTTCTATTTTAAAATACGCTCTATTTTATGCCTCCATACCTATGTTTCATTTGTTGTTCTATTTTTTATTCTCTCCTATTCCATTAAACTGTACACTTCCATTACTCTTTTTTACTTGTAGCAAAACTCTTCTCAAATCAAGTCATTAAAGCATAATTATTCTCATTTACTACTTTCAGACTAATCACCCGATACAAACACCCAACATAACATAAGTGATTACCGCACAACACATGGCAATGAGCTACACAAACCAGTTAAAAAAAAGCACGCATCTCACACAGCAAACGTGTCCGGTCTCCATCACGAACGAAACATTTACGAACGTCACAATCGAACTGTTTCATGCTCCACTGCAGTTACAGGGAGAGAAATAATAATTTTTTTCTCTCTCCCATTCATCGTTTTGTTACGACTTTGACAAATGAAGAAGCGAACAACACTGTTACCAAAATGACCCGCGAACCATTTCGCTGCATTTGACAGGGTGTTGCTTTTGCAACCACCTTAATCTGTTCTCGATTTCTTTGTGTGGGGGTCCCATTTACAATGGAAACAAATAAAAGAATAAAAGGCACGTCTGTGGGGATCTAGGCAGGGAGAGGGGTGGCCAGAGAGATTCACCTCCCTTTCCGGAACAATCCGGCGTGCGACTGTAGGTGTGGTTCACCCGATCACGCAATTAGCGGAAACGGAACGAGCATATACTATTCCAGAATGGAGAGAGTGTAAGTTTCGCCCTTTGTTTCGTTTGGTTCGAATGCCGTCATTACGGGGATTATTTTCGGCAGGTAGGTCCACACCCGAGAACACCCTTTTGCTACGGTGGCACGCGCTTTTTCTGACGGAATGGTCTGTGAAACTCGGCGCCGTTCGATCTTTCAAACATCCAAAATCAAATTTTTGCTCTTTTATCATGAGTCTGACTGATAGAGTCACTTACAGTTCTTCTGCGTTAAAAATATTTTTGACAGAAAGTGTCATACTGAAGCATTCGATGAGACTGTTCATCCATTTTGAATGGATTTCTTTTTCTTTTTTTTTAGAATTTTTGTTTCCTATGAAAACATTTCAGTCACATATTTTGTCGCGGTACTTTCTCCTAGAGTTGGTTGAGGAGGACATCTCTCTAATCGTTGAAATTCCGGAAGAATCTAAACGCAGTAGAGACTGAGTAGCCATTAAATCGGACACGAAAGGATTACAAATAGATACGATAATTCACTTATATTAATTTGTGATATAGATCTAAGTACAGGATACACAGACAGGACAAAATAAATAAAAAATGATGGGTATTTATCTGAAATGAGACACAACCTCTGAAACTCACCAAAAGAGAATTCCTCAAATAGCATCTAATATCTATATCTATGCGCTTATAATTCCGGAACTTATTGTACAAAAAGCAACAACTATTATATATCTCCCTGACTATTTATACAATGTACGGTAGTGAGATTCATTTGCAGAGTTGGCTTGTTCTGGTTCAAAATGTCAATTTGGATGGAAGGAAAAAAATCAAGTCAAAGAAAATAAACCTCTCGGATATAGCCCATTGTTACACTCTACTCTGACTATTACGATACCCTAAATTCTGCGTAAATTTTATTCATTGCTTATTGCCGTTCTAAGTTATTGGTGTCGGACCTCGTACTTTGAACCGCGTCAAATTATGAGAAGCAACCACTAGAAAACCACTCCCAAAATTTCCACCCAAGACAGCATGAGGACTTTGAACCTCCATAGATTTAACGTCTTCTAACGTCTACTACTTCTTCCTAACGTCTTTCAAGTCTTCTACATGAGCTGTCAACAGTGGCAACAGCACTTTTACCCACTCTACTACGACTATGACCACTTAACGACCACAAGAGTCTGCAGTAGCCTAGGGGCTATGGTTACGAACTCGTACCCGGCATGTCATAAGTTCAAGTCTAGGGCTACTGAAGACAACATGTACAGGGGCTGATGAATGGCAAATCTGTCGAGGCTTTAAGTCCTCTCGTTGATATATTGTGGAATTTCGGAGAGACGGGTGCCAGATAATAGATAACTGGGCTTATATATAAAAAATTCCATTTTTTATCTATTAGACCAGTGATTTTGGCAAACTTTTGGAGTGAAGGGTCTAGTTATAAAGAAAACAAAACACAACTATATAACCATTTACGCTAAGAGCCATTTATATAAAGAGGTACGTGCGCACCTACAGGTATTTTTATTTCTGTGGCTCAATGCAAGAACAACCAGTATCAAAATACCATAATGTTGGAATTAAGATTCCAAACGTCATGAAAAAATATTCCTACAAATAGGGATGTCTTAACCCTTTACCTAACGCATTATGATTTACTGCAGTCTTTTCCATGCAATATTTTTTTGAATCACTACATTGAATATTAAGGAATATACAATAAGTTTCGGAAATTTAATGAGTTAGAGCTAATTAATTTTAATTAAATATATTCATTTGTAAAATTAATTATATACACTGTTTACTTAAAATAAATAGTCAAATCAATTTCTAAGGTCTTCATTAGCATACAAAAAAAAGATACCTTTTGACATAAAATATTTTTTCGGAGCAAAAATGACAATCTTCGCAATTACCTGAAAACGCCGTCAACTGAAAACGCAACTTCTGCTATAAAACTATTCGTCTTCCCCGCTGAAATACTGATCATAGAACCCGTGCTGCCATATATCTTGGAAGAGTGGATTTCAAAGAATATTCCTACTGAGTATCGTCAGAGTATCCGTAAAAATGGTTGTTCTATGAGATTTTAAACTAAGTGGTCCTTATAAGTACCGTCGGTAGATAAGGGTTAAGGCGTGTACCAACTGGGCCTGGGCCCAGGGCTTCGATCATAATGGGAGCCTCGTCTCGTTCTCGCCTCAGGCTTAATAAGATAAGTATTCGAATAATTTCAATGGTCAAATATTTTTTTTTCTGTTGTATTGTCTGAAAAACTGGAAATTTCGGATGATATGTCAACTGGCTACATGTGAGAACCACCGTTCATGTATAGACCTAGACCTACTACCGTACACCATCATTACTCCATTTAAAAGGTGGCAGTCGGTCGAGCCGATTTGTGAGATTGTAACTCATGTACATTTATTTGTTTCGGGTTATTGTTTTTGCGAATATTTGACAATGTATGCAATGTGCTGTAATTTTAGGGTCATAGGTGAGGCCCACATTTGCACAGGGGTCCAAGGTAGGGGCGTAGCAACCACCATATCAGCTGTATAAATGATACGGGGCCCCAACATAAGCAAGCAAGAAATTGTAAGATATTAGGGGGCCCTTAACAAGAGCTTCTAAGGAACTTTGATAGGGCCCTCTCTTAGAACTTGCTACCCCAGTAGCCCAGGGCCTCAAGAAGTTTTAAGATGTCCCTGCCTACGAAAAATATTGTTAGAACTTTATTCTGAGCTTGCATATTAACACTAATACTTAAAATCGATTTTGATTGTTCCCGCATATGAAAATCATTTCAAGTCTCTTTTTATGACCCTTCAGCATGGCCTTATTACGTAACGTATTTTTGGCACTTCAGTTTGAGGCTTATGTGTTTCTCTTTCTCACATTCAAGAATACTCCTTAACTCATCTATGCCAATAATCAAAAATTGCTGGAAATCAATTAGAGGAGTGTCTTCCCATTGCGGAACTTCAACCAGCAAATTTCACTTTTACTTCTTTAGAACTAGTTTTGATATTTTTATTGATTCTAAGTACATTTTATCAATGAAGAACAATTTATTACATAAATCTTAACGATTGCCAATTGTTTAATTGTTGATGTAAATAAGGTAAATCGTTTCAAGACATAATTATAAAGGTGAAAGAGAAGAAAACTATTTTGAGTAGATATAATTTTTAATAATTGATATAGCTGTCATTCTGAAGAGCCGCTAAAGTCTATGCAAAGATCTGTGATGTACCAACCCTTGTTACAAATACAATTTGACTTACAAACTTGAAATATGTTTCTTTTTTGAGTAGAGATCCACAAAGTATGTTTTTGTGGTTATGAACTCCCAAGAGGGATGGGGGGAAAAAGGAAAATATGCTCTCTTTCTCTCTCTTCCATTTTAGAAATTCAAACTTTATCCTTTTCAAATGAAGTTGTGAGACCTTTAAGAATGCTTTTCGATACAATGGAAAACTTAATACTAGGACTTAATTATCAATAATTCAAAAAACAATATATAATCATAAAACACCATGGAGTAGCTAGGTAAGTGGTAGGGTAACGGTTAGGTTCAGTCCACATACAGTAGAACCTGTTTTTGTGCGATTTGTTTCGTTTGATTTTATATTTGTGCGATTTTTTCTGTGAGTATTTTTTTTTTTTTTTGGTATATGAATTTTAACGGCTTTGTCACCACTGTAAAGTTTTCCATCCATGTACTAGTGCCGCATCGGAGAATGTTAGGGCCCCTCAAAGTCAGATTTTGCCTTTAATATTTTATAAATTGAATAAATACGTACTTGACGTTAGTCAGGCCTTGAATCCCCTAGAGTCCTGCCCCGCCCTACGAGGCAGGGGTTTCGGGGGTGTACTTTACGCCAAAGCAATGTACACATGTAAACTTCAAGACGTTCTCTTCATTTGTTATAAACAGTCTCACGACAATGCACGCTGAGTTGCTTTCTCTCAAAGCGCCAACAGCCCAAGCTTGACTGAAGACGAAACTTTCAATGACAGTTACATTATTAATAATTTGATAGATTATAAAGATGGACAAGAAAAACCAGATCCCTCGAGAGTGGATAAAATATATGCAGGGATATAGCTTTCCCCAACGAATTGGAAAATCATTTTCTTAAAATAGATACGAATTCCGAAAAGATATACTCCTTCCAAAAGCTTCAAAAAGAGCTTTGATCGTGCATATCGGGTTATCGTGACATTAACATACAACTGACCAACCGACCATCGCCGCATAAACTTATCTCTTACTTTATGGTGCCAAAAAATAAATCACGTGATTAACGAAATCAATTCAAGTGACGAAAGAGGTTGTGAACTTATTCATCACGGGAAGATGGATTATGATTAGTAGAAGTGAATTATGTATGTGAATAATGAAAACTCCTCCATGTACGCAATGAGAAATTAAATGTTTTTAAAATGTTTCAATGTGTAATTAACTATTTATTTGTTATGGAAATACTTTCTCATAAATTTCATAAATAATTGACGTATTTTCTAAGTGCGACTGTTTTTATACGGTCCCTCTCCACCGCATAAGAAAAATTTCTGTAGTATTTTGACAAATTTGTTTGTTATATGTAAGAATTTATGAAATTTCGAATATCTTTTTTGTGCGGTTTATTTTTATGTGGTCCCTATCCACCGCACGGAAAAAAAAAGGTTTTGCTGTACAGTTGTTAAAAACTGTGACTATTTTGGAACGTATTTCTGTATGAGCGTGTCAAATTGTGTGTTTTAACCTCCTTTAGTGCCTCCAGCCATTGGTACACACAAGAGGGGTGTCCTAGGGGTCCGGACCTCCCCTCCCCAAAGCCGTTGATTTTTTTTCCGATTGATTATAATTCTAAGTATATAGTACATAAAGTTTAATTAAATATTTGTTATTAATGATTAATTTTATTAATTAATGCTAATTATTTATTCAATAATTAGTTTTTAGTGTTCTTTGATCCCGAAAATCGACAAAATCAAAAGGAGCATGATACAAGAATGGTGGATTTTCGACCCTGGACCCCCCCTTGAAAAATTACCGTGTGCGCTACTGCCTCCAGCGTATATATCCGCCTCGCTCGACCCATGCGTTATGCTCCCCGGGCGTATATATCCGTCTCACTCATCCATCCGTTCTGTGCCATGGACGTATATATCCGTCATTCCGAAATACGTTTCTTTTCTTAGCGCTGCTATCGGTAAAACTATCCGAAGAATTTAGTAAAATGACCTGGACATTGTTTGCGAAGGATTTACTTATTTCAGAGAAAAATTTGCTTATTTTTTGCTTTTCTTTTCCATCAATAAACCACATATACCCGCCTATGTGAAAAAGGGTGGCACAGGGAGCCGATCGCGTATAGGATGTATTTTTTGCTCACACTCACGCTGTTTTTCGATTTCCAAAAGTGTTTTAAACATTTATCCAAGAACACATCTAGCTATTTGGCTGTGATAATAATATAAGTAGCATTCAACATCTTTGATCGAAATCATATAAATTTTTAATCTAAATCTGCATACGTCACTTCTCCTTAAAATAAAAATTCTTGTTCTTTAATTCCAACGACATTTTTCTATTGATTTCCGTACCAAGGCCAAAAGATAATTCTTCGCCATTTTTTTCTGGTTATATTAAATCCTAACGAGTCGAATCAAAATAAGAAATGTTTTACGATTCGAATGCTAAAGAGCCTGACTTCTTTTGAGAAATGCGCTCTTTGATTCAATTTGTAACGTGGGGTAATTTCATTTCGACTCAAATAGAACTCGAAACAAGATGATGTTTTCTCTGACTTTCGAGAGAAAAATTCTCGAAGAAAGGAGAAATCTTTCTGTCGCTCCTTGGAATGATTTTTCTAAAAATAAAATGGCAACTCAATGTAGAAATATCTATGTATCGAAACAGCAAGCTCTGTTTTTCATAAAGAATTTTTGAAAATGAAAGAATGTATCTTTGCAAGAAAAGACTTTAATTTTCCATATTTTGTGACATTCCGTATAACATCAATGTATCATTGACATATTGGGAAATTGTTTTTTAAGAAATATGTAGCTCGATTTATTGTAAAATAAAAGGTTTAGAAGAAGTGAGACAAATTTGATGAAGTGTAACAAAGAATAATACTTGAAGAAAGTTTCTGATAAAGTCGATTGAATATCTTTCTGGAATATTACAAGTCATTTTTTTTATTAATGCGATTCATTACACCATAACTTTTCTTATTTTCTGTAAATGCAGTTGATTTGATATGGTGCTTAAATATTTTGTTAAATTGTTGAAATGTGAATTTTTTAACACGCTTTTATTAGTTTGAACCGTATGTAACGGAATCTTCGAACTAGATTTTTATCCACTTTAAAAGATCAGGTTAATTCGAAATTTTGCACACTTGTCAAGGACGATGACAGTACAATAATTTAATAATTTTGTTCCTTTGTCCTGATAAAACATCATCAGGATTAACGATTTTCCATTTATAGATTTGGCGACTAAAAGATAAAGGAACCCTAAAGTGAAAACGTTCATGGTTAATATAAATACAACAAACAGAAGTGTTCTTTATGTGAAAAGAGGGAGGATGCGTCAGCAATTTCTTAGTTTGGGACCCTATTTATTAAAATAAGCTTTTTAAGTTAATTAAGCTTCTTTAATTTCAACTTACATTAAATACATCCGGCGTGTAAAAGTTAAGCAACTATTCTTTTATAACTTGAAGTTCATTCGCTGTTTAAGCGCATTTTTTATAAAACCTGAAGTGACATTTCTGCAATGCTCATCTTTTGAAAAAAGTAATCTGTAATAGTATTATACCACCTGCAGATCTTGTTGAGCTACATTCGGAAGTACAGAGTTTTTGGTAAATAAAATAACAAAGCTTCTACTTGCATAAGCATTTAGACGACCTCTGCTGGTTCACAATGAGAATTCGTTTGGAATTCATAACAAATAGTTCACATAAAAACAACAGGTTACAAAATATCTCACTTCACCGCACTACTACTCAGCGGACAGTGTAACATTAAACCCGATGGCTATTTTAAAAAGAAAACCAATGCCAAAATCTTTCCCAAAAGGTATTTTCAATCATGTGCTCGAGAAAGATGGATGGACGAAAGCGGTGTAAAACTGTGGTAAGAAATGTCTGGCGAAAGCGCCCATGTACATTTTAAAGAATCCAAAAAATCTTGTTGTTGTTGTTGTAACAAATGCCACCTTCCTGGCGAAATCAGATCGAGGCCAGCGAAATTCATCGCGGATAAGGGGTTGAATTTTTACACCTGTCGTTAGCCTTAGCTTTGAGCACCATGCAGGTGATAGCACGATTTTTCTCAGATCCACCCCAATTTAGAGAGAGAAATCCCTGGGGCTGGCCAGCGGCCTCCCATCTCTCTTCCTCTTCCACCAACCACACGAGAGGACTGGTGGTTCGATGGCTATTTAGAGTACCCTAATGCCGCAAAGGCACTATACATTTACACACATCTATGTCTTCTCCGGGATTCTAACCCAGAACCTACGGCACCTCAGTCAACGTCACTAACCACTATACGGCTTGGACGACCAGAAAATCTTAGTTTTGTACATATTTCAATCCCATCTAAAGGATAATAAGTACAAATTGCTGACAGAATGAAACAAACACCAATTAAACGACAAAGGAAAAAGCTTCCTTTAAAAATGTTTAAGAAGGATGAAAAATTTACAAAAGAACCCAAATGCTTTGTAGAAATTTTTAATCTTCATACGCTCATCTTTTCTTAATTTTTAAAGCTATCGTTTTTGAACCCAGCATATTTCTAGCTCCTGTAAGTTTCGATCTTATTTTTGATTTAAAAGCGCGCGTATAAGCCTAAATATACGATAAACACAAAACAGACACTCTTGAATAATCAATATTTAATCAGTTATTTATTGAAAATTGATATCTCTCACATAAAGCATGGTTTACAAACAATTGCATTTTTGTTGTAAAAATTCATTCTTTGATTAAGAAAAATCTCATATTTTTGTGAAACAGTTAAATAAAGGAGTTTTGAAACGAAATACCTCCAACCCCCCCTATTTGTAGAATATTAGTGTCATCGATTTTGGATAATGACAATTTTGTTGTTTGACTCTGGAATGCGAAGCATTATTCAACATGAAGAAACACCTGTCCCTGCCCATTTAATGGTTAAGGATTTTAAAACATCCACCTAGGTTTTCTCAGTGATACCTTTCACACATTGCTCCTACATATTTTCCTTGATACGCCTTGCTCGGTGAAGCTGTGCATTAGATTTAGAATTAATTCCTAGACAATAATATTCTCATATATATTCGGACATATAGAACAGGCATCTCAGCGAAGAATATCACAGCAGTAGGAGTTTTTCCATGGAGCATATACAGATTAGTGCAGCTTTTCTCAAACTTTGGGGCACTTCCCTAAGGGGTGCAGCATATTGAAAAGTCGAAAACAAAAATTATTTTTGAAAATTATTAATTTACTGAAAATAAACAAACAAAATGCATTCTGACATAATAAAAATAAAATACACATTTACACTGATTTAATACACTTATAAATGTATCAGTACTGCACAATGTATTTTATAGTTATTTTAACAATACAAATTAAGAACAAGTTTAATAATTGCTAATGACCCATGGGCTTGTCATGTATAAAATTATACGAATACCAAAATTTCGTTATCTTGATAATTTGTACGGTTTATAATTAATCCTTGAACTGTCGATGAAAATGTATACCATTTGCTCCTCAATGCAACCTCCACGTAAGCGATATATTGGGAAAGGGTAAAAAAGGAATAAATGAGCAAATCCTCTGAAATAAGTAAATTCTTCGCAAACACTGTCAAGATCCTTTTTGAACCTTTCAAAGTTTTGGAATAATTTTATGGAAAGCAATGCACAGAAAAGATCGTTCTTCGGAAAGACGTATTTCTACGTCTGGGGAAATAACGCTTTGACGGAGCAAAACGTTTATATACACCGGTGGCAGATTTAGCGTCAAAGTATAGTATTATTGAATTCAATACATTGTTATTGAAGGGAGGGGGCGCAATGGAAATTATGTTTGAATATTGGGTCACAAATACTTAAAGTTTTAGAAGCACTGGGTTAGTGAGGTTACCCAGAAAAGTTTTGCCCAAACACACAATGATCCACGTATGAAACCAAATATCTCAGGGTGGGCAAATCGCCGCCTGCAAAAGGATTTTTGCCGCTCCTTCAAGACAGTCAAAATGAGTGGTAGGTTACATTTGTCTTAATAAACTTTTTCAAAATTAAATTTTGTGCTTGCATCTATAAATGATATCGTCGGTCTAATCTATCAGACTGCGTAACTCCATCTGGGATGCTAATTTGATATAGTAGGGCTAGGCGCCAAGTTCTTGTTTATGTTCGCCAAGATAGGCGATAGTATTTCAATATGGTTTACTTTGATATTTTTATCATGCGATAAATAATTTATATCTGGAAGTGTAATACATTAATATTACTTTCTGTTGTATTTATTTTATGTTAAAATCTTGACACCACCTCTCCCTTCGAAACCTAGTTTTATTATGAAATAAAAAATATAGTCATTACACTGATCGAAGGAATAAATTAAAAGCGGTGCGCACACTGAGGCATGGCGTAAACAAAACAAGAGGGAAAGTTTTGCTTCACCGCTGCTATACGCGATTAAGGAATCGCGGCAAAAAGCGCTTGGCGTGTTGCACTCCTATATCAAATCAGTTACACCGGTGGAGTTACGCAGTCTGATAACTAGGCCGACGATATGTGAAATTAGTACAATAAATATACTGAATAAGAGTGCTAATATTTTATTTAACTTATTTTTATAGGTACAACTTATACCTTTTCTCGAATTTAAAGTTAACTAATGAAAACAATCTTTTTAAATAAGGTGCCATCCTGCAGTATCTCCATTTCCACAGTGTGGGCCTCGAGCAAAAGCCGTTCCCTAGCCCTGAACTAAGTGATTGATTAATGTATCATCATCCTAATAGAAAAAGGGGAACTTTTCTGTATTCCCTCCCTTTTCCCTAGTATTTCCTTAAAGATTTAAAAATATGACAGAATATAACAGAACTATAAGATAGAAAGAAAACTACGAGTGTCCGTACAGCGTACGTAAAAAATGGTTGTGGCCAGCTTTCAGCAGCCCGTAGGACTGTACGAGGAAACCTGTTAAGGAGTTAATACCCGAATTACATATTATCATCTTATCATGCTGAATAAAAATAATTGACACAAGAGAAAACTGTTAATTATAAAATTTACATTTTATATTAGTAATAAAAAATGTTTATTTTATTGCTAAGAATATATAGTAAGTCAAACACTTAACAACATATATATATATACATAGTTATATAGAACATATAGTTATATACAGCATATATAGTTATATCGAACACTTAACATATAATAATCAATATCACCTTTTATTGCATATATTTGTAAGTTCCCTACAACTGTATACAATAATGTCGCGCTAAGTCATAAAGTATTGATTTTTCGACTTGTAAATTCTGAATGAATTTTCTTTTCGTCAATTTCTTAAATATTAAAATTTATGAAAATGACCTGAACAATGCTTAATTACTTAATTATGCTAATGAATGAATGACATTTACAAGAAATTAAACTTTTTTTGAAAATACCCAACGAAGCATATTTAATTACCAAAAGTTACAAAGTGATTTAATTATTCAAGTATTTAGATTCGAATATATGCGGAAAGCAAGGTAAAGAGCAGAGAGTTTTTTAAGTAATTATTTGACTGATCACTTAACTTAATATAGAAAATTAGAACCGAGAGAAAGAGGAATCAAGAAAAGTGTAGTTTTTCTTTACGAGAAAATGCATTATTTATTGAAGATAATAATTTTATTCTTTTTGGATAGCGGAAAGAAATAAAATACATAGCAGCGGGATATTGTGCTATTTTTTTATCGATAAAGATTATTATTAAATTGATATTAATTAGCATAAGAAGCCTGAGTAACTCTACCGTATAAAATTTGATTAAAACCATCATTCTGATATGATAAAGACTCATCCTTCAAAAAGAAAAAAAATCAGAATATAAATTTTTCAAATCATGAAATTTTTTCTTTTTCCTATTTTTGTTTCTTAAACATATGTAAATTAATACTTCACGAGGAATTATAAACCTTTATAAAGTAAAAAATGAAGAAATATATAAAGCTATTAATGAAGCTTATTAAATTAAATTGTTATGGAGGTTATTAATTTAATTAACTTAAAAAAGTTCTCACAAAGACCAAATCGGCTTAACGCCATGTAAGAAGATACTTCAATGTTATTGCTGACTCACTTCTGATTTTTAATCAAGTTATATGGACGAGGGTGACACTTAAGGCTTTCCTAACTTCTATACTGGAACATTTAAGGTATCCGACTACGTTCGGAACCGTGATTATAAGAAAAGCGCATAAATGGGTAATTTTCATGATATTTAGTGTCACTTAGATTAGAATACATGTATAAAATTGTTTTAAGGACATTTTGACAAAAAAAGTTATTTAAATACAATATTTTGGCAAAATATTAACTTAAAATAATCTTTTTTCAAAATGTTCTCCTTTTGTGAAAAATGCTTCTATTATTTTAATGTTTTGCCTGTATATAGCTCAAACACTCTTTACAGAGGCTCATCTAGAATTTTTGAAAAATTCTTATTATTTTCCGAGTTACCCCCAATTGAAATAATTATCGGCGTTTTTTTCTAAGGGTTCTCAGGGGTGTTAAATTTCTCTAGAGGTCTGAAAATATAAACAATTTTCAAACAGGTATACTTCTTTTAAATTTAAATTAAATAATTCGAATCTTTTACACATTATTTATAAAGGAATGGGGCTTCAGAAAAGTATAAATTGTTTAAAATATAATCATAATTTAAAAAATTATAAGCATATGAAAATAAGAAACTTTTCTATAAAAAATATTTATTAAGTTTTACATCGCGCATGCTATTTTCTAAGATAGTATCTTTTATTACTAGCTATAAGTTGATTACTAAAGTTAAATGTATTCTCATTACACTGTAGCTATTTTTATATAAATAGAATATTAACTTTCATATTTTAATAAATAAAAATTACGTTTTTTAAAAAAAAATTAAAAATTGCAATGTTTTACAAATATTTTGAAATTCAAAAGATATATAATACTAAAATTACGTAGGGCTTAAAGAGTATGATGCATTTTATAATTCTATAAAGTTTTATACATCAGAGGCTACTATTTTAGAAAATAGCGTGCGCAACGCAAAAAATACTTATTATTTATCATATAATTTTCATATACTTATGATTTTTAAACTTATTATTATATTTTAAACATTTTATACATTTCTGAAGCCCCATTCTTTTATAAATAATGTGTAAAAGATTCGACTAATTTATTTTAAATTTAAAAGAATTATACCTGTTGGAAAATTGTTTATATTTTCAGACCTCTAGAAAAATTTAACACCCCTGAGACCCCCTTTAAAATTGCTCCCTTCTGTTGTCGTAAAATATGGATAAACCCACTTCTAAGTTATATATTTCAAAAATTCTATTTGAGCCTTTGTAGAGAGGTCTGAGCTATATACAGGCAAAACATTATTATAATAGAAGCATTTTTCACAAAAGGAGAACATTTTGAATAAAGATTATTCTAAGTTAATTTTTTGCCAAAATATTGTATTTAAATAATTTTTTTTTTGTCAAAATGTGTCCTTAAAACAATTTTATACATGTATTCTAATCTAAGTGAAAGTAAATATGAAAATTATCCATTTATGCGCTTTTGCAAAATCACGGTTCCGAACGTAGGCGGATACCTCAAGCCCTTCGCAACTCATTTTCTTTTAAAATGTATCAACCGTCACACTCCAGTCCGCTGCAATATATGATCGTTTTTTATTGGAATAAGAATTCGAATCCACAGTCAATTTGAATGTTGATTAGATCTTAAAGTTCGATATACCATGTGGCACTACTACTTTTATACATACAGTGAAATACGTTTAACGCGAAATCACTTAACATGTGAAATATCGGTTAGCACGAAATAATACAACGGTCCCGACAAACTGCTATGTATTTTCCTGCATCTTTTCTCTTAACACGAAGCAAAAATCGCTTAACATAAAAAGATATTCCTTCTGGGAAAGAACAAAACACGGAGAACACCAGCCAGATTGAACAGTCCTATTGTATCATCCAAAGAATTCGTTGCAGTTGATGATAATAATGTGTGTACACAGCTCCTATTATGGTATATTAAGAGATTTTGGAGTTTGTTCAAAGTTCAAAAAATATCATTGGTACAGATTACGATGACGAAACTGAAATGAATAATGCAGCTCCTGTTCTCTCGTCTCCGAAATGAGGAACACGATGAAAAGAATGTTCAGTTACTTAGATTCACATTTCAATGGTGAAATTAATAATGAAATGGATGGCATTGGACAATATGTTCACAATTTGATGCTAAAAAAGGCAATGGCAAGAAAAACACTAAATTATTTTCCAAAAACACAAAAAGATGTTGTTTTTTTTAAAGAACTTGAAAATTTTCCTTTAAATTTCATTAAGTTCATGTGAGTGTTTTTGTTTCATTTATTTCTATTAAATACATGTATATATTCATGACTATATAAATAAGTCCCCTCAATTCCGTGTTAAATGATTTTCACTATATATTAATTCAACAAAATTAAAATGGATTTCACTACATTTAAAAGTTTGGCTTCTCTAAGCTATCTTCTATATATATAAACTTTTACTATTACTCTTTACTTAAAATAAAACATATAGTGTACACTAAATTTTACGGTCATTTAGAATGATTACGCTTTCATTTTAGAATATTTTTTTAGAAACTTAAAATTATTAGTTTTTTGGTAAATTCTAAGAATTATTTTTGGAACTATGAAAAAAAACTTCATTTTTTATTTTATCTACATTAACTACCTACATTTCATAAGAAAATCTTTCATTTTCTAATCTAAACAAATGGCTTTAAAATTTGTACAGTCGAAGCGTTAACGCCTTAAGTTAAAACTTCATTGTATTTTTTATTAATGCATATAATTTTATTCATTCGTAATGTATAAATACATGGTCCAAAAGTGATCTTTCAGAATGTTGGTATCTTCTTCGTACCCTGCGTGAAAGAGTAAATCTCTTCCCCCTGTCGCTTCATGGTAAGTTGAAGATTGAAAATGCATTGAGAGACAAGAGATTTGAGAGGCCATTACATCTTTTAAAGTTAGAAATAAAATAATATTTAAATACATTTTATGCAACAAATTAAATAATAATTACATCTTATTACATTTGATTATCGTTCACAATAACTTTGAATCAAAGAATCATAAAAATGAATATTGATATTTGAATTTAAAAGGCTTGCACAGGGTGGTCCCAAATTCATGATACAAACTTTAAGGGTAGGTACAGGATATTGTAACAATCATTTATTGTATGAACACAAAAAGTAAGAGACGAAAGGAAAAGCAAAGTGATTATTGAAAGCGTCGTTGACAAGTGAAATGTTTACAATAACTGTTCAAAATTACGTCTACCAATAGCGATACATGCTAGACAGAGTCCGTGGAGTGATTGGCTTACACCAGCGCTTCTCCAACTGTGGGGCGCGCCCCCTGGAGTCGGCGTGATGACCCAAGGAAGGGACGCAAGCATATTGAAAAGTTGAAAACAAAAGCATACTTTTTAAAAAATTATTAATTTATTGAAAGTAAACAAACAAAATACATTCTGACATAATAAAAAATAAAAAAAAGCATTTACACTGATATAATATACATATAAATGTATCAGTACTGCACAGTGTAATTCATCATTAATTTGACAATACTAGGTTAAGAACAAATTTAATAATTACCAGTGATCCAACGGGCTTGTCATATATAAAATTATATGCAAAAATTAACACTTATATTGATAATTTGTACGGTTTATAATTAATCCCTTGATTGCCGATTAAAAGTTACGTGATTCGTTCCCCAATGCCACCGTTTTGCACGTATGCACGCATATGTGGTGTATTGGGCGGACGAGAAAGGAAATAAATAAACAAATCCTTTGAAATAAGTAAATCCTTCGCAAACACTGTCAAGATCATTTTGTTCCATTCCAAAATCTTTGGAATAATTTTATGGATAGGAATGATCAGAAAAGATCGAATTTTGGAAAGACGTGTATATACGTCCCGGCAATCTACGCACCGGCTGAGTGAGTCATTTATATACACCAGTGAGACTTAAGAGGTTAAAGTCGTATGGTAGCTTTAGCATCAAAGTATCGTATTTTCGAATTCAATACATTGTTATAGAATGGAGGGGGGCAAGATGAAAATTATGATTGAATATTGGGTCGCAAGTATTGAAAGTTTGAGAAGTACTGGCGTGCACCTTCAAGTATGCCAGGTATTTCATGCACACGTGCAGCAGCTTCGGATATTCGAGCAGCGAGATCCTCGTCTGAGTCTAGTGGAGTCGCATAAACAAGATTCTTCAGATGTCACAATGAAAAGTAATAGAGGCTCGACAAATCGGGAGATAGGGGTGGCCAAGGAACTAGTACACCACGCCCGATCCATTGCGCCTCAAACGTAACCTTCAGTTAGGTACGCACATCAGTGCAGAAGTGGGCTGGCACCCCATCATGCTGAAACGACATACGGTCACGAATGGCGATCAGAACAACCTGCAGTAGTTCTGGTAACACCTGATGTAGGAAAATAAAAGCACGTTATCCATTAATTCGTGTATAGCTCTTCATCGACCAACATCATGTTAAGTGACGTGGGACGAATCTGTTTCATGAGTTTGACGATGTAACCGCTGAAAATTTCTGTGATCCGGCATTAGTCGGTCAGGAAGCTGCGTCTGATACATTTATAGCGCAGCTCTGCCGTTAACATTTGTACGGCAGTACATGTAATGCATACTTGCTTTTTCGGCATAAGTAAAGTCTCCCATCGTTGACATCAGTACAATTACGAATGGCACTTTCACCTACTCAAATGCAGTATGTTGAACGTCTGGTTAAACATCTACTGCCCTAACGGCAACGCAACCAACCGATAACTACATTTCTCTTTTCTTTTATTTCTCTTGTTTGCGCCTCACCGCGTCACTTGTGCCCATATATATATTCCTATACAATAAATGATTGTTACACACAATGTCCTGTATCTACCCTTAAAGTTTGTACCATGAATTCGGGACCGCCCTGTATATCTTTAAGCAAAAAGGATGATGACTCTTCTTATTATAAACGAAAGGTACAAATCAACATGTATGTTGTTACGATATTATCTAAGATAATTATTTCTTCTAAGATATTTTTTAATATGTAACCTCAAATTTAAATAGTTATCTATATTTAAGGGCAATTTTGGCTTATTTCTGTTTCAAATAACCCTATGTTTCATTTGTGTATATTTCTCTTCAAAATAATATCAAAGTTGATTTCACTGTCAGCTCTTTCAAAGATCATGCTCAAGTTAAAGTATCCAACTACTGGTGACAATTTTAAGGATATTGGTATTTTTTGTGGTTTTTAGATTTATTTAGTACATTTTAAGAAAAGAATTCTAAAATGAAAAAGCGAAAAAGAAATTATTGTTACTAAAATGGGAAAAAATTGGTAAAAATTTATATAAACGGGGCCCTGTACAAACAGTTTATAAACAAATTCTCAATTTGTCAATTTTGATGCGTTACTTTGATATTTATTTTTGAAATCACCTTCAGGGTAAGAGAAATCTTAATTTTTACACACACTAGGGCATGTTATCCTAGTTTTTATATGAAATTACTTAAAAAAACAGTGATTATATTCACGTAAGAGACTGTAAATTTTGTAATAAAACAGTGGCTGTTAAATCTGAAGGTTAAAACACTTCTATTATTACACACAAGATACACAAAAAATTTCATTTAATTATTTTCAAATCTTTTTGAATGATCACTGTCCTCGTTTGAGCATTTTCAAAAAATAAACACACATATTTCGAGTAAAACGCATTTTAAAATATGACATCTTGCTTAAAGCAGTGGCAACAGCCTTTACTAAAACACTTGTAATTTTTGTTCTAGTGAATGGAAAATAAAAACATGGGTATTTCTATAATGCTAATAAGATGGCTATGAAATAGAATCACAAATAAAAACTTGTCAATTTTTCACAAAACGTTCACCATTTTGGGATAGTCGGATACCTTAAATTTAAAAAGTGTAATTTTAAAATTGACAAATGACAAATATAATTGTCGTTAATGATGTTTAATTAAAGGAAAGTTTTAATTAAACATCATTAACGACAATTATATGTGTCATTTGTCATTTTAAAATTACAAATAAGGTATCCGACTATCCAATGAGCTAATCTTTTAAAATCTAGAACAGTTATAGCTTGTTTGGCTCTTAAAAAAGGAAAGAGCCAAACAAAACGTAAAAAAACCCGTTCTACTGTCATTTTTTAAAAGAAAGTTTTCAGCATTCATACGGCAACCTTTTAAAATCTAAAACAGAAAGCCCAGCTCCTTATCAAACGAAAACCAAAGGGGGAAGCGCCGTAATTGTCGGATAATAAACACAACGAATTCCCCCTTTTTCCCTTCGAATTCCTGGAGTCATTCCTGATGGTTAACCATCGCTATCAGACGCGCCTCGCCGCTTTTTCCCGTTTTTATCCCACCATCCACTCCAAAACCAGGAGCTACGGAGGCGGAATGAAGGCAACTGATTAAAAAGCCGATTTCGTGCCAGAAGAAGAAGAAGAGGGCCGATGGATTAGAAAAAAAAAAGAAAAGATGAAGAAGAATCGACTATTCAGCGACTGCAGCAGTTTTCAGTGGTTCTGAATGGGAAATAATTAGGAAACGGAAATCGGATTGGTGCTTGAGGCATCTATGTTTTGGACGAAAACAGAAGAATCATTTCCGTCTAAATGCGAAGATCAACGGGCCAGAAGTAAGACGATTGCGGCTGCACAAAATAACCTTCTTCTCTTCTTTTGCCCCCTGCTTCTCCCAATACAAATTCAAAAGGCTGACTTTATTATTGTTTTTTTCACTTCAGCATGCCGATTTGATTTCGGCGATCTTTATTTTTTTCGTTATTGATCTTTGATGACGAGACTATAGTGTAAGATTTTTTCCCTTCTATCTCTGCTCTGGCTCGTGGAGAATTCTCTTAACGAATAATAGTGCCCATTGAGAAACTACTTTGGGAAGTTTAACGGGGATTTCATAGTCAATTAGGTTCGATTTTTAATTGTATTGTTAGTCCTTTATGCCTTTCATAGGCTTAATTAATTAATAGGAATCTAAATTATGAATCATATTGTTTGTTTTTAATATTTGCTAAAATCTGTTGCATAGTTATGGAATCAAATTAACATAAACATGATTTATTTATATGCTGTACAATACAATAAAATATATTGTTACTTATACACTACTGATCATTAGAATTGCTACATCAGGAAGAAATGCAGACAACAAAATGATATTTATTGTACAAATAAGTTATACTAGAGGTAACAAGTGATTAAATTTTCAAGAAATTTGGGTGCATAGATCCTGAGAAATCAGTACCAATAACAACCACCTCTGGCAGTAATCACAGCACTTATACGCCTGCGCATTGAGTCAAACAAAGATTGGATGACGTGTACAGATACAGATGCCCATGCAGCTCAAACACGATGCCACAGCCCATCAACCGTAATGACTGGCGTATGATGATCCAGTAGATGGGAAACCATGGACCACACGTTTTCTATTGGTAAGAGATCTGATGTGCTGGCCAGGGAAGCAGCCGAGCATTTTCCGTGTCAGGGAAGGTCCGTACAATACTGGCAACATAAAGTCCTGCATTATCCTGCTGAAACGTAGAGTTTCTCTGGGCTCGAATAAAGAGTAGATCCTCGGGTTGTAACACACTAGAAATGTAACGTGCAGTGTTAAAAGTGCCTTCAATGCGAAAAGAGATCACCGAGACGTGTATTCAATAGCCCCCCTCCCTGACCTTCCCGGCAGATAATGAGGCAGTATGATGATGACGAATGCACTCTTCCAATGTGCGTTTACCACGATGCCGCCAAACATGGATGCGGTCATCTTGATGCTGTGAACCTAACCTGAATTCATCTGGAAAAAATGACGTCTCACCATTCGTTCGCCCAGGTTCGTCGTTGATCATACCATTGAAGACACTCCTGTCCATGCTGCCGCAAAAGTCGTCGAAATGTACGTGCAGACACTTATTGCTTTGAAACCGACCCCAATTCTTGACTCAGGGCTCGGGACATGGCTGCACGATTCATTAACCATGCGGGTAACATGCTTGTTTTCTCGGATGCTAGTGATAACGGGTCGTTGACATCCAGCATGGCATTCCGTATTACCGTCCTGAATCCATCGATTTCATATTCTGCTAACAATCATTCGATTTCGACAGACGCGAACATCAATACTGTGATACGATAAACAGCAATCCTGGTACGCTACAATTCGACCTTTATTAAAGCCAGAAACGTGCTGGTACGCACACACATTTCTGCTTCCTACACTAGGCATCTAAACAAATTTTCACCAGACAACAATGTTCAAATGCAATTTGTGTGTGAGAAACCGGCTGAATAATTTCGTCATTTAAACACATTATAGATGTCGTCACCCGCACCTTGTTTATCTGAATGCAATGAAAAGCGAATCATTTACATATCACAGCACCTTCTTCCTATCGTTTAAAATTTCAAGTCTGTAGCATTTCGCCTTCTTGGTGTAGTAATTTTAATGACCAGTAATGTAAATGTCAAAAGTTATACAAGATCACCCATGCCAGCTACCTTGATTTTATATAATTTCATCTAAATTATAAAAAAATATAACAATTCAGTAATTATTTTTTATATATCATAATACAATAGATCCAAATACGTTGACATAAAGTAAAATATTTAAATTATATAAACAGACTTAATAAACCTAAACATCATGTAATATAAAATTACCATATAAAATATAACATTTTTGAAAATGATTGATTAAAGACTCGGAATTACTTCTTCAATAGAAGTACCATTTTCCACTCCATCGAGGGGATTGACATTTAAGTAGAAACAAAAAACATCTCGCAAGAAAACCTGGAAGAATACACTATAATATTTGTGTTTTAATATGAAGAATGTCATTAAAAACGACGTATGAATTTCTACATATCTGTTAAAGAAAAACTCAATGGATTGTTGTCATTCATGTACACTCAAACTGATTGATTTTGTTCCTCAGAAAGGTAGGATAATTCAGCAGATTAAGGTCATGTGTTATATGTCCAGAACTGTCCAAAATTAGTTGGAGAAACATTACAAAGATCGCACTCTGATTCCCGAATTCATCAATAGAAAATATTTGAGATTATACTGATCACTATGTTCGCACTATGGACCCTCTACTATGCATGCTGCTACTGCATTTGGGTGGTCTAAAGTCTAAGTCTCTGGTAATATTCAGCAATCTTACTAAGTAACTTACATGCTGTCAGGCTATCATCCGCGCTGCGAATGCAGTTAGAAGTTAGTCACAATAATGCGACTTGACACTGGAACTCTTAAAAACTTAATTTTAATTTATCAAAATTCCTACAGTCCCAAAGTGGATTCTTCGCCAACTAGTACCCGACGTATCAAACGCGAATGGAAAAGTTTTAAGAAAAAAAGAAGTGTAATCGAAATCCCAAAATAATACATTCAAAAATAACTATTAATATATAATAGAGAAACTTTTGCAATGGATTAAGATAGATTTGTTATGATGATATCTTCTTTTTTGAATTAGAGAATATTAAAATCCTTCCAAGCGATATTCACAAAATATTACATTTTGAAAAATAACTTCTAAAACAACAAAAAATTTATCTTCAGTACTAAAATAATTTCCTGAAATCATCTTTTATTCAGTTAATTCAAATTTAAAAAGTTAAAACACTGAAGTTTTTTATTTTCGAATTTTTAAAAAGAACCTTTTTTGACCTTCTTTGCTTCAATCTTATTTTAACTATTCTGAGTTTCAATGAACAATGATATATGTAACAAAAGAATTTTTGACTATATCTACACAAAAGCTAAAAGGCTCTATAGTTATATAAATAAATTGAAGGCACTATATTTATAACTATCCATGCTCTAATCCTGATTCATCCCCAAACTATCAACGGAATAATAGCGATTGTCATATGCAAAATTCACCTGGATATCTTAGTCTTTTTCATTCATTTAAAGTGGTATGAGAGTAAAAAGAGCGTTATACCATTTACGGCACCAATATGTTGCTGAGATGTCGTCCTTAATTATATATTAATTCAAAATTAGGAAACCTATTGTCAATAGCTGTGGTGTAATACATTTTTGCAACCATCTACGTAACAAAACCTCTGAAATACATACTATCGGCATTCTTTGCACAGATGCCTAAATATCTTCTGTTTATATCAGCGTTTCTCAAACTGTGGGGCGCGGCCCCCTAGGGGGCGTGATAAACTTACGAGAGGGGCGCGAGTATATTGAAAAGTCGGAAACAAAAGATTATTTTCAAAAAAATATTAATTTAGTAAAAATAAACAAACAAAATATATTCTGACATAATAAAAGTAAAATACACATTTACACTGATATAATACTCTTATAAATATATTAGTATACTTCGCAATATATTTTATAATTAATTTAACAATACTAAGTTAAAAGAACAGGTTCAATAATTACCAGTGACCCCATGGGCGTGTCATATCTAAAATTATATACAAAAATTAAAATTTCTCTTGATAACTTGTACGGTTTGTAATTAATCCCTTAAATGCCGACTAAAAATTACGTGATTCGCTCCCAATGCCACCGTTTAACACGTAGGCGAGCGTATGTGGTGTCTTGAGGGGGGCGGTAGAAAAGTAAGAAATAAGCAAATTATCTGAAATAAGTAAATAAGTCGCAAACACTGTCAAGGTCCTTTTATTACCTTCAGAAGCCTTCGGAATACTTTTATGGGTAGTAGTGCATAGAAAAGTTTCGGAAATACGCATATATACGTCCTGGGCAATTAACGTGCTGGCTGAGAGAGACATTTATATACGCCGATCGCTCTTAAGAGGTTTAAGTCGCATTGCAGATTTAGCGTCAAAGTATATTATTATTGAATTCAATACATTGTTATTGTATGGAGGCGGGGGTAAGGGGAGCGACGAAAATTATGATTGAATATTGGGTCACAAACATTGAAAGTTTGAGAAACACTGGTTTATATTATTGTGATCAAATGAACTGCTATTATGGCAAGAAACAAAAGCGAGAATTTAATACCTACTTGCATGGATTTTACACGTAAACATAAAAATACTAGTTATATAAAGGTTTAGATTGACGTTTTGAAAAGTCCTAAGCTAAATTCCGACAAAATAAAAACGACATTTGAGCTGTTAAGAGTAATGTAAATTCGATCGCAAGAAACAAAAGAGAACATCGAACTATAAGTAACATATAATAAAACGAATATCTCAAAAGAAAACGGACGGAGGCAAAGATGAAAAAAAGAACACAAAGCAAGAAAAGGAACAAAAAAAATAAAGATCTTACTAGGAGAGCACCAGTCTCTGGATGTTCACGAGCTATTTCACCAGCAATCGAGCGTCGGCTTTTTTTTTATAATGCGGTACTTAAACCAGCGAGTTAAGTTTATGGTAATTAAATGTAACAACAAATTAAGGCTTCGAACGAGCGTTTGAAGAGAAAAAAAAATGACGGAGCAAATAATTCGAGTTATTCGTATTTCCCCGGCGCCGCGAGTCATGTAATGGGAAGCACCGCGGCTTCCTAATTAAAGTGAAAGGAATTATAAAATGGATGGGGGAAAAAAGTTGTTTCTTTCGTTTTGGAATTTTAAGGGAAAAATCTGAGGAGGAAAAAAAATGGCGCTGAGAGAAATGTAAATGGTTCTTTTTTTTCTGCTCTCTTCCCCTCCATTTACATTTATGGTAAAGGCCAGAAAAGAGAGGTTAGGCGATGCAAGCGCCCCCTTTTTCTGTGGGATCTCTTAATTAGTTGCAGACTTCTTTCCTTTCAACGTATTAAAACGGTAATTACATTATTTGATAATTACGGACGGTAGCCGCTTTGTTCCAAACCTCTTTTGTTTGCCAACTTGGCTGTTTCGATCGGACCAATTCCTGTTTCAAATGAAAAGAACTCAGAAAGAGAAAAGAGCGGGAAAAAATAATAATAATGGCTGGAAAAAAAAAAGAATGGAACGAAATCGAATCGACGGAATTTCTTTGCGGTTAGCTCAGGAAGCTCAGTCTTCCGAATAAACAACTCTATAGATCACAAAAGGCGCCTTGGTGGTGTTCTTTTTTATCTGCCTTTGTGACGAACCAATCATATTCGTCGTACTCTTCAGAGATCGGCTGGAACCCACTAAATAAAGAACCTTCCTTTTAAGTAGTTTGAAATTGTGTATTTACGCACCCAAGCAAATGTGAAAGAAGTATTTAATTATTTCGGCCACTAATAACAGTATTAATTCAATTATAAAAGCTCAAATAAATGTGTACAGCACGAGTAGGGTTAAGATTACTCTTTGCTCAAGACTTTCTTTTACGCTTAGGGTTGAAAATTTATTTCTAAATTTCCCAACACACACTCGCAATTTCTTTCTTTTCCCTTTAGCTCCAAAAGCCTTAGAGCAATCTTTCGAAGAAAAATCCAATTATTGCTTGGTTCTATGAATAATGAAAGCAAATAAGAGTCATTTTGCTCATTTCGCGATGAGATGCTTAAGTGAATTAGCACATTTCTTATAAATTTTTATTCCAAAATGGAAGCAGCTGCATCGAAGAGAGGAAACTGCGTTCGAAGGATGAATATTAATATTTTTTTATTCATCGGAACAAAATATTGATCCTGTATTATGCATGTATCTTAGAAGAAGTTAATTTTTTTATTTTACTGACATGAAAGATTTGCTTCAAATATCAAATATCAGGGGGAAAGGGATATGATGGTTATATTTTTTTTCACATTCCATCATGATTTAGAGGAATTTAAAAGCTTTTTTGTGCTTTTTGGGTGTTTTATAGGGAGCTAAGAGCAAAGTTACTTGAGAGTAAGAATGTTTTAAGTTTATATTATGAATTCGCATTTTTTTACTTAAAAATACACAAAATGACCGTCACGTCGCGACTGTTTTAGTAAATAAAAATAAATTTTTTAGCATCTATATGTTATTGGATTCCATTTAAAAGAGGAAAAATTGGTAAAATCACAGCAATGAAACATGATAGTTAAATACTGTAAGGCTTTTAAAAATTAAAACTTCCTCTTCCATAATCGTATACATAGGAAGTATATTTAGAAGTTAAATTTATAATAAATGTATATCCACCTACATGTCGTGGGGTATCAAATTTAAGTAATCAATTTTACTGATACTCAGAAGTTGAATTAAAAACATCACAAATTTATTTTCCGTGCATAAAAACTAGATTTGTCAAGAATCATTTTATGAAATTTTACGAAATTTTAAGAATCATAAACAACTTTTTAAATAAGGAAAGCAAACATAAACTGAACATTAGGATGAGTGTGATTGAGTTTGGGGTTTTATGGCGCAAGAGCCAGTTTTGGCTGTACTGCGCCAAACACTCATAGGTCTGTGGTCTGGACGGGAAAAGAAGAAAAGGAGAAATTGGATGACAAGATGGAGGGTCGAAAATAGAGAATGATCACTGGGGTACCCCGGGGTCGGAACATTAAGATGAAGAAGATATAAAATGAAGCAAAGTTATGTAATGTAAGACAGTCAGTTTTAAAAAAGTTATTTGGTAAAATAATGAGTAATTTAGAGAGTTTAGAGAATTTTGGTATTAAGAGTCCTTGAATTCATATAAACATGTTACAATATGGTTTCAAGCTTTCAAGAAGTTGATAAACGGTAACGGTTATACATTTGCGTGGAACCTTAGAGATAGCTCTATTATCCACTCATCATAATAAATTGAACAAGAACAATTTGTTGAAGTTACATATAAAAATAAAAAGCAGTCCACATTAAATGCAGCGCAATAACGCTGTTGGAGGGGTGGGTGGAAACCGCTCTCCCAGTTGATTTAGTTTCTGTTTCGCTTTCATAGGAAAATGATGTCACATTTCCATGACAGCAAAGCCCGTCTTTCAACCGTCTGCCGCATCTTGACGGAACGAGGAGAGAAGGGATATATTTTTTAATAACAAGGATTAAGAGAATAATATTTTTAAGTCCGTTACACGTTACCTCAAAGATAACTGCGTGCGGTGATTGAAAGGAAGTTTTAAATAACCACTTGGAAGAAAAAGTAAGAAAAGGTAGAGGAGTTTAAAATAAGATCATGAGGGGTGAAGTTGCCACACAAAACGCGATCAAAAACTTCCATGGCGCGGGGGGGGGAATAATTAGAGTGAGTGAAGTCTTGAAAAAGAAGACAACTAGTGTAACAATAAAGCTCATATCTTTTTAATTCGTATCAAGACATTCTCATCCTTTTCAGAGCTGGGAAGTGTTGATACGAGTGATTAAGAACTGCTCTAGGCCTCTTAGAAGAGCTAGGAATAGAATTTTTGTAAGCCGGGATTTCCCTGATAGATTCATTTGAAATCTGTGGTAACCGGTTGAAGAAATTTTCTGATTGTTTTTTGATGAATTCAAGAAGCGGCGGAACATTAAGATCTTTAATTCAAGAAGTTGATTAAAGTTATTAGTTATATTTTATTGTTACATTAATAAAATGCTTGCAAACTTTCTTGGAAGAGAGATCTTACAGGAACATTAATTTTTACCATTATTTGTAAAACTGAAAGACCTGAAGACAGTTTATTATTTCAAAAACTTTACTACAGGGGTCGGCAAACTTTTTGCTGTGGCGTGCAAACCAAACTATTAACATGATTCAGCGTGCCACACGTGTTTGAAAAAATTCGATTCTCTCAAGAGGACAATATCACCAACATTTCTTTATATTTCCATTGAATCACCATTATAACGTAAGGGAAGGTGTTGCTTGCGAATAATACAATTTTAACATAAAAGAAATACAACAGAAAGTATTATTAACGTATTACACATCCAGATATAAATCATTTGCACTATTTTAAGCATATATAAGTTACATAAAATTTGTAACAATATGTTACTTTTGCAGAGCAGAAATCAGCTAAACAAGGCATTTTCAAAAAATGACTCACAAGGGTGTTACCAGGGGAGGCAGGGTGTTATAAGTAAAAAAAAATCCTTTTTTATCAGCTTTTAGACCTACAGACTTAAAATTTTAGAAATATGATTTTTTTTGTTCAGCTGAGATATTCATAAATCTTTTTTTCTTTGTTTAAATTTGAAATACACGTAAAATTAACTCCTTAAAAGCTTCTTTCGCCTTCTATCTGTATTGTTTAATTTTTCAATTAACCCGTGTGAAGAACGGGTATACTAGCTAGTATTATGTATTTTTAAATATATTTATTAATATGACAACGTAAAGCATAAGTTTACTATTGTTAAATAAAAAGATAATTAAAAAAATTTTAAAGCGAATCTAATGCTTGCACCGCTCTAGTCCTATATTGCAAAATCAGGGGTGTAAATATGTGACTTTCAATTTGACACGATTCTGAGCATTTAGTTGTTAAACAATTTTTTTGTGAACTCGAAATATGTACATAATTTTAGAGATGTTTGTCAAATAAAAAAAGTTCATTACAAATTTATCAGTTTCCATCCACTCAAAAATTGACAAATTTGTTGAGTAGTGCAGAGTGCCAGTGAGAACTGTATCACGTGCCACGTGTGGTACGCATGCCATTGGTTCCCGACTTCTGCTCTACTAAATGATATTTCATAAGATACTGTTTCCAGGAAGTACACACAGAGATCAAATCTTAAATTGTAGAATTCTCAAGAACATACATTGTTCCAGTAGAGTACTAGTAGCTTATGGTGAAAAAAGCATTTCTCATTCTTTTTTCTTTTATTGTGGAGCTCTTCACACATCAGCTTAGTGTGTTTATATCTTGTGATCATCTGCCAGGCCAGATTCTCAAAACTATTCTAAGGGGTAAACTATTTCCATGGTCGAGTTTACCTGCGTGTTCAAATCACGTCCGGGTCACCATTATGGTTAAAGAAGCATTTCTCATTCTAAATTCTTTTATTGTGGTGTTCATCACACATCGGCTTAATGTGTTTACATCTTGTGATCATCTGCCTCGTTAGATTTTCAAAACTATTCTAAGGGGTTGCCATATTCTATTCGGGACCCATGGTCGGGTTTACCACAAGCCCTTCATTTGAACGACTTAACTTCAATGTTAAATAACAGAAACTGTATGATTAAATTATATTGCACTGGGGCATACACAGCTTTAATCGATTGTTGGGAACAAAAAACTGTAAAAAATAAATTTTCAAATAAGTAATTAGCATTAATTAAAAATAAATTATTAATAACAAATACTTTATTAAATTCCATGTACTAAATACATAGGATTATAAAGGAAATACAGAATGAGAGGGATCCGGACCCCTTCTCCCCCTTCTGTGCGCTACTAATATTGAATTATTATATTAAGATGCTCATATATTTCTTTTACTTGCAATAAATAATAAAATTAATTAATAATAAAAAAATAAAATTAATCATTGCCCCTACCCATTAAATATCACTATAAACCATTAAACATATCACTGTACATTAGCTCAAATTAGGGAGAAATTAAGCTCTGAATGAAACTCCGAAGTAAATACCTCGCAATGCAAAATTTATCCTTTTTTTTAACGAAGCCACAAGTTAGAAAAAGTGCTTTTCTTAAGCTATGAATCATTAAAGTAAATGTAAATTATTTACCTTACAGAATTATTTATATCTAGTTAAATATTCATAACGATGAGTATGTTTTGTGGAGTATTTCCATTAGTAATAATTGAATGTTTCATTTGTTGTTTTTAAGCCTGAAGTTGTACAATACCTTTACCTTTCTGTTTCCTCCATCACAATATTGCTTATATTTTAGAGCAGTCTTGCACTAAAGTACATAAGCAAATGATTGAGAACCAATGATTTGTAATGAAAATTTATTTCTTTTACCCAGATATTTCAAACCTGAAATTTAAAGAAATATCAAACAAAAATAGTATATTTTTACTTTTTGTAATTTTTAATATATTTAATTTTTTAATAATCTAACCAATTTAAATTTTTAAATTCATCTTTTATTTTATTTAATTTTCTTGAAATTTCTAATTAGTATATACATGTATCTTTCTAATAGAATAGGAAATTAATTATAATCCATACTCAATAAATTGTACAGCTGAATTTATTTGTACAAAAAAGTATTTAAAAATTACATTCAGCAATCTAATGAACTCAATTCTTAATTATGATGATTAAAAGTGAAATTACTTTGAGTAAAACCACAGCAAATTAAAAATAGCTTTTTTTTTTGAAAATTAATTTACTGAAGTGATCACTAACTATTAACTCTTAATTTAACTATTTGAGTAAACTAGTCTTTTAAATTAAATCTAAAAACAAATTCGTCTTCGTCTCTTATTGTGATACATTTCTTTTTATTACAGTCTCTATTGAAATTACATTTTATACAATAGTAAATCGCTTCATAAAAAGCTAGATAATTCTTATGCTTTTACTTATATGATTTTTCCAAGAGTAAGAGTAATTATCCTGTGGATTAAAATCTTTAATCCGAAGGAGAGTCAGTGCCATTAACATAAAAGTATTTAAAATTTTTAGCACTCTTCGGTATAATTAAATGCAATCATTATTGTCAATAATTACACTAACCTCATCTCTCCTACGAAAAAAAAAAGTTTTTCGTGATGCTGTAATAAATTTCTGACATAGTTAAGATTAGCAACAATAGATGGCGCCAGGATAGTTTTTAAAATAAATTTATTCTTGGCTACGAATACTTTAGAATTACATAATACATGTAAATTACAGTTTTATACTTTGAACAATGAGTATGAACAGTTATATAATTTGTGCAATGAGGGTTGGTCCGCCATTAGAGTGTACCCTCATACCTATATAGAGGTACCTGTATAGAGGGTACCCTCACCCCATGTCTTTTTAACAAAACGTCTTGTTTTTCCATTAGCTTAGACTCTTTTGTTGTGATAACCAGTACCAAATCATTACGAAAAAGTTTTAATAATTTTTCTACGATTTTATGATTTTTTTTATTGATTAAAACCACATTCAGTGATTTTAATATCCATATATGTGGGTATTGAAGTATTCATATATGTATGCATGTGAACAATTAAGATGTTTATCATATATTCATACACTTTATTTATATAATTATATTGTATTAATGATTTTTTTCTGTCATTTTTTGTAAAGTAATATATACAAGTAATATAAAAAAAAATTTAAGTCAATTCCTACTTAGATCAACAGAGAAAATTTTTATTTCAGATACTTTTTATTAAATAGTTACAATTAATATAAATATGTATATACATAGGACAGAATCACAACATTAAGTGGTAATTCATTTTTATTCATTATCATTAAAGTATCGTATTGTCATCCAAAACAATCGTGTATATAAATTTCAGTTCAACTGAATACTTTAACACGTGAGAAAAAAACCTTTTCGTTTCGACACAAGTCGCCAAAAGGGTCGCTAAGTCGCCAAAAATGATATCAACGTGGCTGCATTTGTAATTCTTTAAATAATTAGTTTTAATCAATTAATTTTTATTAATTATAATTAAATTACTGTATTATCAACCAAAATAATCATGTATTTAAATTTCAGCTCAATTGAGCGCTTTAAAATGTATTTTATTAACGGTTGAAAATTCCACCAAGATAAATAAATAAATATATAGAGATTTTGAGCTAATAGTAGGAATTGAAAAGAAAAAGATAATGTTCGTGTGGCTTATTAATTTATGTTCTTATTTAACATTCTTATTTCTTTAGTGCTTAGGAAAATAATTATAAATATTTAACACAGGGAGGGAATAGTTGGGGTTATGGACTAATTTCTGCATTAACCCTTCTTCAGGCTGCGGTATAAATATACTTACCACCGAGTTGATCAATCTATCCCTTTATCAGTATTGGTCACCTTTCAAAATTTACAATTCATTTTACATATTGTTGTTATTCCAAACATATTTCATAAATTTATTGTGTATACTATGTACTAATCAGAGATTTCATAAATTTTATTGAAAATAATAAGTAGCAATTCTTAATTTCATCAAGATTATCTAAAAATACAAAATAATTTTAGTTCACTAATCCTTTTGTGCATGAAGGTTGTAGTATTTACAAAATATAGTTTTGAAATTTCATATGGGGACAGATAAAATGAAACAAAAAGTAATGAATGCTTTTCAATAGCACGCAGAGAGTTATGGTAAACGTTTCCCCCTAAACAAAGCGGTCTTAAAAGTCAAGATAGTTTTACCTAATAAGTTAAATTAATTCCTTTTCTTAAATCAATCTGGTCTCCAATAATATTTTTTAACTTACCATCGTTAAAAAAAAAGCCCGAAAAACGGTTAATATTACTTAAATACATTTATGTGTTCTTTTAAGCATAAATTTTATTTGTTACGACTATTGTATGTTTTGCTTTATTTTTTTCTTCTGACTAAAATCAAGCAGGGAAGTATTGTAAAGGTAAAGGTAATCTCAATGAGCTTTAATCCCCAGAAAGAACATTTACACTCTTCGTTATCTGTTAAAGACCAAAAAAAATATTTTTGCCGATAAATCTGTAGAAGATTTTTATCCTTGCGTTTACACTTTGTAAAAGCATCATATTTTACGGTATTTGGTGCTAAATATTCTATCAGATGGTATTTTTTTTCTAAAATATTTAATCAATTACTTTATATGATATGTTGATACTTAAAAAATATACATTAAAGTACTATATAGTTATACGATTTATCATAAAGATTGTTGCATTGTACTTTGATATAACGAAGATATAAAATATTAATTTAATTCCACAAGAAAACTATTTGAGGCAGAAGAAATTGAGAGAGATTATAAAATGAGTCGTTGTCTAAAAGAATGCAAAATTAGAACATAAATTTTAACTGTACAGCTAAATTGTACATCAAAAACTCTCCCCTTAAGTCTTATTTCTTAAGGTATCCAACTACGTTCGGAACCGTGATTTTAAAAAAGCGCATAAATGGATACTTTTCATGATATTTAGTGTCACTTAGATTAGAATACATGTATAAAATTGTTTTAAGAACATTATGATAAAAATTATTTAAATACAATATTTTGGCAAAAAATTAACTTAGAATAATCTTTTTTCCAAAACGTTCTCCTTCTATAAAAAATACTTCTATAATAATAATATTTTGTAGATAAAGTAAAGACTTCTCCAGAGAGTCTGAACCATGAATTTTGAAAAATTCACATTATTTTCAGAGTTACCACCCATTGAAATATAATTATCGGCGTTTTTTCTTAAAATTTCTCCCCTCTGTTGTCGTAAAATATGGATAAACCCACTTCTAAGTTATATATTTCAAAATTTCTAGTTGATCCTCTGTAGAGAGGTCTGGGCTATATACAGGCAAAATATTATTATTATAGAAGCATTTTTCATAAAAGGAGGAAGTTTTGAAAATGGGTCATTCTATGTTCATTTTTTTGTCAAAATATTGTACTTAAATAATTTTTTTTATTGTAATACTATTCTTAAAACAATTTTATATACGTTTTCTAATCTAAGTGACACTAAATATCATAAATATTATCCATGTATACGCCTTTGCAAAATCACGGTTCCGAACGTAGTCGGATGCCTTAATATTAGAAAAAGAAACAGCCACACACACATGAGTTCACATGAGTTTTTGGACGGATGGGCTAAAAACACGTGGTTATCATTATCATGTGACTAATGACGTCACAAAAGTTTTTGAAGGAATTGGCTAAAAATACGTGGTTATCATTATCATGTGACTAATGACGTCACATGAATTGAGCTCATTTAAATTGCAGAGATAAATGTAATTTCGGTGCACGCGTGACATCACACAAATGTTATTGAATTAACAAATAATCCAAAATATTTTCATTTCGATGAAATTTTAATGAATTCCGAATGATACTAATTATTTCCGTCGTTTATTCCCTCTAGAATTCGCTCTGGACTTCGCTGACCGGGACAGACCGAGGTACTGCCTTCTGGCCGCATCTGCATTACTATTCGCCTTCCTCTGGTGACTGATCATCCCATCCATCCTCACACTGTGATAGCCATCCGTTCCTAACACGCCGGAAGAGACCACCGGAAGATGGACCTCCCCCACACCGGGGTCGAGCACCTCCCTCCCAGAAGGGAACGTGAACAACTCCTTCCCTTCCTCTGGCGGATGAGAACGGACCCCCCTTTCAAGAACTGCATCGAATATGCTCATCATCGTCATTCCTCACATGTTACTATTCAATATAGAACCAACCCTTTGCCCTATCTCTCTCTCATGCCCGATACTTCGGTTTGGAACGATGGACTGATGGATTGATTGATTGATTGAGGTCCATTCTGTGAGTAAACAGCGGGGAAGTCAACTGAATGCGAAAGTTTGTGGTCTCTAACAATTAGAGACTCTTGGTATGACTTGATTGATATGGATCTCTGGATCTATCGAATGGGTGACGGTTCTTGTTGTGTTTGTTAAGGACGTACTTCGAAATGACATTAGAGGCGGAATTTGTATGTTCGTGTATAAGAAATGCTAATTATATGCGTGAATTATGTATAGAACTTTCGCCAAAATGAATTTTTTTTTAGATAACATGTCTTCGAAATTCGTGTTTATGATTAAACATTATGAGATATATATATATAAACACATGATTGGTATATATGTATATTGTGTTGGCAACTAAGTTCCTATCGCGTTTTTGTTTTACTATAGAAACTTATTTTTCAATAAAAATTAGAAAATAATTACCGTAAAATCCAGCGTATATAATGCACACCTATACTTTCAAACTGCATCTTTCAATTTTTAGGTAGATTCGCAGTATAGCTTGCACACCCTTTTTTAAGAAGAAACCTGAAATGTGTTAATGTGCAATTTTCTTACGTTTTGAAATCCTTTATTCGAGGTTTTTACCTTAGGTTTTTGAAAAAAAAAATAGTATACTTCTAAACTATACAGCCCTGTAAGTTCATAAGGGATGTCATTTCCGTTAAATAAACAGTATTTAGATTTATGCAAAAATCTAATTGTTATACGCCATCTCTTTATATTTAAAGCTATCATTTTTATATATCCAGGGCCTAACGCTCTCCTGTAAATTTTGATATTGTATTTTGTGTTAAAAGTGCGGTTTATAGGCAGGACTATAAGGTAATCAATAATATATTTTCCCCATTGCTTAGAGTTTCTTCGTATGCCAATAAGATTTCTAATACTTCGTTGCTAGAAATCAACCGGTTTTGACTCGAAAAGCTTATCCATCAGAATCTCAATGGGATAAATTCATGTGACGTCATAATTACGTAAAAACTGAACTGCAATCACGTTTCTAGCCAAGCAGTTGATGTATTCGGCTATTGCCAATTTCTTTTTTTTTTTGTGAAAACTTTCTTTCAAAAAGTATACATATGTGTCAACAATAGTAACTGATTTAGGTAAGCAAAATGCCCTTGATTCAAAAGTATTCGTATAATTTTTTTTTCATTTCTTTTCTTTTCATTTTCTTTCTTTTCTTTTTGAAGATTCTTAGTTATTGAACATATTTACCTACTTATCGAATTTGAAATTTTTAAAAGTAGAACAGTAATTACAAGTCTAATGCCAGTTTTGAATTCAATAGAGAATCATGATTGATCAAGATTGATTGATTATGATGTGATTGTCATGAATTTAGAATATTCTGCATTAGTATTGGGGGAAACTGCGTGCACAACATTCAAAAGAGACCGAGTGGTTTTCTTCAGTTATGGCGCGCGTCTTCTCCATACACCACACAAATGTCGTGAGCAGTTTTTGCGACTTTAGAACCTTGATAAAAAGCAAAAAAGAAGTGTTAAAAAATGCTCATTTTTCGTAATTTGACATTTCATTTAACACGGTAACTTGATCAAGAAAACAAAACATCGATATCGGTAGAACAAAACATACTTTTTCGAATGATTTAAAACATTTAATGACATGTGGAATGTTAAAAGTTTAAAAAACAGCGGGAAAACTTAGTTGCCAACTTAATATATATATATTCTGAAATGTGTTGTGGAATTACATCAAGATTAAATGATTAAATTTGAAAAAGGGCTTAAGAATTCTTTAGTTTGAGCAGTTAAAGCTCGAAAATAAATCACAAATTTCTTTAATAATAATAATGTAATAATGATTATATGAAAAATGAATACTCACCCGAGTTTCTTTAAAATATTATTTTTATAGTTTTCTGAATGCTGGCATACAATAACTAAAAGCATGGCTACGCATAAAAATGCGCAAACACGCTTAAGTTAGACATTTGTAGAGTTACAGAAACCAAAACTCACAGAATCTACCTTCCGCAAGGTTTTAGAAGCAATTTAAATACAGTTGTGTGCTATCTTATGCATATGTTCAGATCACATACTTCCGTTTCATGTAAATTTTCAACATCAAACAAAAAAGATATTCATATACATTGAAATTACGTAGTGAATGTTTTCAGACAAATATCTCATTAAAAAAAATAAAAGAAACTGAAATCTATATAGTTTAAAGTTGTCAAAATTTCACTTCATTGACTCTGAGAACAGAAAATTATCAATTACTCTTAATTTAATACATAATATTCCAAAAATTACTTTAAAATGTAAAACATTCTTTGCGATGTTTTCTTAAAAAAGCTTACCTTTTTGTTGAGTTTACTACACAATCATAAATGCGTATAGGGGTTTTCGAAATACAATCAATAATAATTTTAAAAGCAGTTATAATGTAATACATGGCATGGTGAAATTGATTCATATTAAGTAAAATTTTTTGATTCTTAATTTTTTTTAAAAAAAATTGTTTAATGCTATTTTTAAATAAATTCGAACGAAATAACGCAATAATATTTATTGCTAAAGTAGCTTATCTGAAATTGTATTCAAAAATTGAGTTTCTTTGATTTTTAAATATTTTTATATATAGAAATTTCAACATCCTCTATTCTTTATTATAGGAATATAAATTATTGTGGCATACACACACACAAATTTTGATTATATTTGTTTGATATATTATTTCTCTCTTGTAAGTTTTAGGTATATAATAATTTTTTCTGTCTACATACACGTTAAAAGTTAGTTTTAGGGGTTTTTTTTATTTAATTGAAGAATTTTAATTTTGGAGATCATATTTGATATTAAATTGATTTTGAGAATTAGAAAAAAATTTTCCTTTAAAGCATTCTCATACATAGAAAATTTGAGCCATCATGTAAGCATGTCATCTCCTTTTAAATTGTTTCGTATCAATAACTCCACTAAAGAATAAAAGACACAAGCTCAAACAATACGATATAATTAATTGTTTCACCAACTTCTCATGTTTTCATTAAAAATTTTAAGTAACTGAGAATTATATTCATTTCCCCCCAAAATTTATCAACATCTTACAAATATAAATATTTATTTTAACAAACAATTTATTTTTCATTTATATTATTACTAAAAAGGGGTAGAAATATTTTAAATTTTACTTCCAAAAATAACTTTTCCACTATCTCTCAGGTAATTCAATCCATCATTTTTTTAAAAGAAATATTTAAACCTCAATAACCAATCTGAAACAAAAGGCTCACCGTAACAATCATCTCATTAAGGAGCAAGCCAGTATTAATTACCACGCTGTTAGCGTCTTAATCGAGCTGAACTCACAATTATTGCAGATAATTAAGCTTCATCAGATTTATTCTTCGCTCTCAAATTTCATCGTTGAAGCAGTTACGAATAACTGGCTTTATTGAAGGTATTGATGAGCCAAGAAAATGGAAAACAGATATAATCACTTCCATAAAGAGCAACATTGACAAAAATAATTTGGCACGTCTTCTTAATGTACAATAAAAGAATTCCATGGATTCAAAATTCCGAATGATATCAGCTAGTTTGAATAAGCCAATAATTAAATTGAATGCATATGGTTCGTTGTGTGTGAATGGTTTTCTTATAATATAATTAGGTTTAAATAATATATCAATGGGATAAGCTATAACAGAAATTCGTTAGAAAGGGAATTAAAATTCGGTGTTGACTCAAAAAGTCCAATAATGGATTCCTGAAACTGAATAGTATTGGCTGAGGGTCGGTGCAGTGTTTAAAAGATTTTTCTTCGTTACGCGGGCAAATTTATTAATGGAAATTTATGTTTAATTACACTAAAGTAAGAAAGAATATTATTTGAAATTTAAATAAATAATTAAAATATAAAGTTGTGCAAATAATAAAAACTTAAAATTATTCTGGCATTGCCTTAGAAAAATTTTAAATGAACAGCTCTATTTATTTACGACTGTCTTCGCTTAGTGTTATAGAATAGACCCCGAATTTGGAATATTTTTTTCAAATATAAAAGAACTGAAACATTAATATAATATTCTGGTTTCACTATCCAATACAGAGACCTATTTTATTGTGTTTCACATTTTTATCCGATAGCTGAACCCACTTTTCTATGACAACGGGTTGCATTTTTCTCCTATACCGTAACGCTAAACGATTTCCCCTTTTAAGTGTTGCAATGAAAAAATAAGTATAGATGGAATATTTTGAAATTTTGAAAAATGCTACATTATTAAAAAAATGTTTCAGTTATAATATTGCGAACTTTCATGCAAATTGATAGTTATTTCTGTCTAAACATGTGGATTGCGTTTAGATCAGGCCTCTAGTACATTTGGCGAAGACCGCTTTAAAAATTACATAAGTATATATATAATTCATTGGACATCATAAAATAAGTCGTGAAGACAATTTATAGTGATCCAAGAATTAATTTTTAGTTATTATTTTAAGAATTTTTAGTTATATATTGCATTTTTATATAGATGTGTTTCTTGTAATTAAGGAATAAAATAGCTTTCACACAATTGTATATGTTCCCTAAACATGATTACATTTCTTGACATGCTCTTTAACAAAATAACATTTATTTAAATTTTTTAGATTTGACTTATATTTAAGTTAAATATAGAAAATTACACCGAAAAACAATAGTTCTAAGTGTGTGCGATATATTGTTTAAAATTATTAATAACTGTTCCCTCTCTCATTATTAATAACTGTAAATATAACCATTTTTTTAAAAACATTTAATACAAGTTCATTTGAAACAAAATTGAGGCAATTACATATAAATAAATTACATATTTAGATATTAAATTTTTTCTCCTATAGTTTAAAAAAAATGTTACAAATTATTTATCTTTTACTACAATGGATACAATGCAAACTTTTAAGGGAAAAAGCTATTTTAAGGGGAAAGAAATATATAGAGATGGAAATTTTTATTGGAAAAAATCTTTTACGTTTTTCTTGAAAATTTTTGTCCCTTTTCCTTTATTCAAATATTAAATTTATCTTCTATTACTTATCATTAATAAGTTGTACTTTCTGTTTATTCTCATAACAAGATATAAATAGTTAATAACATTTCAATGCTACATCAAATTCCTAAACAAAGAGTATTACAGATTTTTTTTATAATGATTCGGCGAATTCGTTCATGTCGGAAAAAATATTTGTACCTCTCACGTATTTCAAGAAAACGAATTAATAATTATATATAATATTTTTATTATCTCTATAGTACTGCTTAAAATAAAAAATACTTTTATCATCAACATCATAAGAATTCAGTCAACTTATAGAATAGCTTATCTTATTTAAAATTAACAATTTTATAGTGTCATGATGATGAAAGTCAAATGAAGGTCAAATATTATTTAACATATACAAGAACACATTTCATTAAGTCAATTCAGTTCACAAAAATAAAACAATATCAAAAGTTAGGTACGTCTATTTTTAAATAGAAAAGGATAAGATTAATATAAAATAATGGAATTCTAAATAGATTATTCTTTCTTAATTCCTTGACATATAAAAAGAAAAAGAATCGACTTACACCACTAGATAATTTCGCAATCCTACTGATTTCCTTTTTTCTGCAGCAGCGCTTTTCCCCGCAGTTTGTTCGGTATGGAATACATCACATCTTGTTTGGAAGATGGATTCAACTTTAATGCTTTCTAAAGTAATTGTTTAGGAAGTGCATAAGGAATTTTTGATTATGAAGTCTTATTAGAAGTATATAAACAACTTTCTTAAGCATTTCCAAGAGAAACTGTCAAAAACTCTTATCATAATCGAGTGGGACTTGCATTTGTATTGCTTTTTCTTTGAATGTATAAATGTATGAATGAAGAATGAATACTTATATGTTGATTTCATGCAATTCGAAATAAAGAATAATTGCCAAGAATATCTCCTTTATTTATTATGACCAAACACATTATAGTTTTTTTGAAAACATGATGATTAGAAATGGGAGTTTTAAAAATCCCAGTGGATAAACATGGCTGTCTTTAACAAGTAATTAATTCTAGTTATTTAAAAATGGATGGCATCAATCTATATCAAAGTGAAGAAAATTAGATTCTTCTTGATTATTTTCTATTTTCTACTGTCTTCATTAAATATTAAAACAACAAAAACCACACCTAAAAAGGCTATGAATGAACATAATTATAAGAATACTTCATAAAATACAAAAAAAAAAATCCCTGAGCTTTGGCCGTTTTTATATGCTATATCGTCAACCAATTTGGCCCAATGAAAATACGTTGCTAGTTAAAAAAAATGTCGCCAAATACTGTTTTCGTTATTATTGTTGTGTTCGAACATAAGTGGAAAGGTTTTCCACTATTGCCTGCATATCGCGGTATTTGGCGACGTCATCTGGTTTGATGAAATTGGTCGGTGGTATAATACGTAAGCACCGAAATATTATACACACATTTATTTGGTACTTACATTACTCGTATATACATATACATTGTCCAAACATATTGCACATATATTTTTTGAAATCAAAGGGATTATAGAAAAAGGAATTTAAAAAACAAACCCAGTATATAAACATGGCTGTGTTTAATAAGTAATTAATTCTGATTACTTAAAAATCCATGGTATCAATACACATCAAAATCAACGAAAATTAGATTCCTTTTGATTATTTTCCATATTTTTCTACTCTTTTCATTAAATATTAAAACAATAAAAACAACCTAAGAATATTATGAATGGACATAACAATAAGAATACTTTTTTAAAATACAATAAAATCCTTGAATTAATATAAATTCTTTTGCTTACAACATGGGAAATGGCGGTATTTACGTATTATAGCGTTGACAAATTCAGCCAAATGAAAAGACGTTGGAAATTTAAAAAATGATGCCAAATACTATCTTGGTTATTATTACTGTGTTCGAAATGCGTGGAAAAGAGAGAGTTTTCCACTGTTGGTTGCATATCGCGATATTTGGCGACATTATTTGGATTGACGAAATAGATCGACGGTATAATACGTTGATGCCGAAATGGCTTACACACACTGCGTAATATTTAAATAAGTGAATTTTAGTATGTAAATATGAAATTCTTAAGTTTCTGATTTGTTATAAGCATGTGTTGTTTATAATTCTTAAAATGTTATATGAAAAATTGTTGAAAAAAAACAATTATTGATTTAAATATAAATAAGAAGTATGGTAAAACAGGTGCTGATACCGGTACTGAAGAGAAGTCATAGCATGATATTAAGATTTAAATAATTCTCCCATCAGAAAATATGCTCTAAGTTTTGTGTTATTTTCTGTAACACAACCATTAAATAGCTTTTTATTCATGTTGCATTTGCCCCTTCAAGTAACAGTAAAAGAATATTCTAATTTTAAAGTGAGATTTTGCATTTTGCATGTAAAATTCCAAAAACTTAAGACTAAGATATAGAACAAAAATGTATCCTCATAAATTAAAATTCTTTACATTATTACTTCACTATCACAACTGCTTTCATCTGTAATGTGTCTATAGTTTAATTCAAATGAATTTTAGAGTTTGTAATTATTTATTGTAAATGCCTGAAGTATCAAATCGAAATTAAATAAGATTCAGAACAGTTAGCAGTGGTAAATTAAAATACTTCGAGTACTTATTTAAGATACTCTCCAATTAATTATTTAATATAAATACACAACTGGTTCTCAATTTAATTGAAAACTAGTTTAATAAATTTCTAATCATTAAAGGCTCACAGGACCCTTAAATATCCATGCACTCGAAAAAAACATCCTTCTTCAAACCAAAGTAACTTATTAATAAAACAATAATTTGAAATTTTTACCACATGATAATCATATATATTTATAATATTTCAGAAATTTTCAGAGAATTTGAGAAAAAAATTAAAAAGGTTTAAAGAAATAAAAATTGGACAATTTTTCAAAAATATGAAAATCACTATTTTACATCGCGCAGGATTCTGAAGTACAAAATTGATCAAAATTTACAAAATTAATTTCACTTAGTATAAAAATGTTCACTTTTGAAGTTATACTTAATTTTAAGAAATTTAGAGAGGGAAAAAATATTTCTTAAATACAATTATAACGAAAATTTTAAAATTTTAAGAAAAAAAAATAAATAAAATTTAAAAAAAAAAACTTTATTAAATTTTTTTTTTTTTTGAAAATTAATGTATAAGTTATGAAGAGTCTTATTTTGAATCTCTCTCCGTGTATAAAATTTCAAATTGATACCATAAACAGTTTCTGAGAAATCCTGCGCGGAAGCTAAAATTTTTTGTTTTGTGAAAAATGAAGTTAAAAATAAGAAAAAGATAGGGTTTTTTCCTGTATAAATTTCACTATTTATTTCTCAATAACCGGAAGTTTTCACTGTATCAACACAATTTTGCTACCAAAATACTCAGAAATATTGAGGCTTTAACACATATTTTTTCAACAAATTGAAAAATTAGAAATTTAAGAGTCATGTGAGCCCTTAAGTAGCACACTGATGTTCAGAAAACACAACATACACGTAGTATGGTATTCTAATAAAAATTAACTCCAGAGAAACAATTTACTCTTATGCAGCTGATTAATTTCTTGTTGTTCTAGGTTAAATCTGTGTGATAGTTTGTATAATTTAGTTCTACATTTATCCTTATTATTTCGTATTACATTGTTAAAGTAGTGCATAATATTGAATGTAATTTCTTAGATAAAACATGAAGCTTGGGAAATATGTAATGCACATATATAACACACAATCAAAAATACGTAAAAAAAAGTAAAAATGTGATGAATTATTTAGTAGTGTTATACTTTCAAAATGTGGGGGAGAGGAGTATTTTTTTTTTATTTTAACAAATATAATAGCCTGTAATTGGAAATATAAATAAAAAATTTATGTAGTTTTTCCGTTTCGACGAAGAAAATCTCGCCAAGCAGACTTTATTGGCGACAACATACAGTTTCACATAAAATAATGTTAGTTCAAATTTTTCTTACTTCGGAGGCATACCGAAATAGATTACCATGAATATTCGGTTTGGCGTCGATTGTATCAATATTGGCGACTTTTTCGCCTGCACCGTTGAAATGAAAAAGTACCAAAAATTCTTTAGAATTAACACTACGAATATTCAAAATGGCAGTTTTATGGAAACTTCACGACTTAAACATTGACATTGCTTAGGTGACTGAAGAAATAATTACAGTTTTTCATAAAAAAATGAACAACCATTTAATAAATGTTCCGTATGGAAATATTTTGCTATGTGCGTTGAAAGGTACTATTTTTAAGAAATACCTTTTTTCGGTATTTAGCACTTTGATACTCGCTTAACATTATTTTATAGCATTATTATCTTCTTCAAAATATCTTCCTCCATTATTATCTTATGCAAATATATTTTTTTAAACAAACTAATAATCGATCATCAGGATGAGTGAGTTATAAGAAATGTGTGAATACAAACAAAGCATGAAAATCTTATCTAAATCAAAAAGTAGTTCTTATCAATCATAGGAATTTATGTTTAAAGTAAAATTAATAGACTGTTAATTCCTCAAAGTTTTCATTAAATAAAAAACCGCATTTTTAATGCGTTAAGTAAAAATATTCTCTCTACAGACAGTTTCAGAGTTAGAGTATATTTATAGCATATCAAAGAAAGAGATAATAGAAATTAAGGTACGTATTATCGCAACAATCGCCAACTCTATTAATAACTCGCCAAATTACCACAACCCCGATTTCCTATGAGTCGTACGCGATGAATTGGCAACCAGGTGCTTCGTTTCATATAAAGTTGTGATAATACCTAAGTACAGAAATTAAATATAAATCTTATTATAGTTAATTCATTAACTATTAGGAGTCAATATATCATACGAACAAATAAGGTAGAAAACGTCCTTACAACTAAAAGTATTGACTGAAAATTAAGTCCCTTACTTCTGGCAAGAGATTTGATATAGAGTACGCCTATATAATTGATTCCATTTATCAAAAGCAAACGTATACTTCATGATGTCCAATAAAGTAACGATAGATCATTAATTTCTGTCAGGAATTAGACAAAGTAGCGATTACGTGCTTTTAAAAATCTGATACACACACCCGCTTCTGAAACTAATTAATTAAGTAGAAGACAAATCATTATATTAAAGAGGAATTAAAAAATAATTGAATTTATTAAACGACATTTATAGTGTGTATGTAATTCAATATGTTCTGAAGATACATAAATGCTTTTTAATAAAATGTAACAACTGATTAGGTATGATTAAATACAATATTGCTCTATTCTTTAAAACGTATGCAAGATCTTGAAGTAAATTCCTAATTAGATATGCAATTGCATTTAGATCTAGTTTATTTTGATCATTATAAATCCTAAGTTTATTAATGTCAGAAAAAAGTTTAAGTAATATGTGTCCACATAGTTTTAAAATTCATTTATTAGAAATGAATTTTCCAATTAATTTCTAGAATCGCATTTATATCTCATTGTCTTCTATTATCTCACAATTAAACAAGCGTACTTATCTTCTCTTGATTTTACTTATATTTTACACTTATTATATTCTTATTTCATTTATTCCTGCTCTTTTTAAGTTCTATTTCGACATCGATAGGTTACGAAATTTTTTGCCAAATTTGTAAATTTTCGCCAAGTTAGAGCCATAACATTACAGTAAAATAGTATATCAATATTAATTCATGTTTCCATTTTTTCCATTATTTTAAACATTCAGTTGTCTTTCAATTAATTACAAAATGCAGTTTTCAATCATTATTCTGGTTAGATCATATCACTTCATAAATCCTCAGTAACATGAATCATTAAATTTCCCACATTAAAAAATATCCTAGAATGTTAACCATTAAAATCATAGAACATGTTTTATCTTATAATTTGAAGTATCGTATATCAGTCATCGGTATTGTAGAATATAAGTATCATAAATATATACAGTCGACTCTCGTTAATTCAAACCTTCGATAGTACGAACCTCTCGCTAATCGAAATATATGTTCAGCCCCTGGAAAAACTCTTGATATTTCGAACTAAAAGAATACGTTTTGGTACACTCAATATTTCGAAGTAAAATGTGCGGCTGACCTCACTACAACACGCGATATAATTCGAAGTTATCTTACGTAGCTCTCGACAATTTAAACACTCACTATCATGTAGAGTCCTGTAGCAAACAGGTTGGAGCTTACAAGTTTTGTGTTGCATTGATAGTGCATGTCTTCCCTGTAGCGTAGGTCCTTTTATGACCATCTGGCTGCCATTCCTTCTTTGTGTTTCCCGGTTCCTCAAACAAAAAGACAGTTTTATTGCTTTCCTTCTTTAAGTGGACAATAGACCGGCCACACTTGTTGTCAGACGTCAATATCTTTCGTTTAACGTGTGGCCTTGCTACACATGTGTTTAGAAAGGATGGTCCACTATTGGGAAGAAGAGATGCGTAAGACTGTGTTTTGCGTCTGAGGGACATGATGATTTATGACTCAATTGTGTGACTTATTGGTATGTGACGACACCAAATAGGGCATGGGCTGGACTGGACCCTGCCTTGAAGAACCAATGGTGTTGGGGACAATGTCTGAGGAACCCGATAACAGATTAAACAGATTTTAATGATAAAATATTTTTTTCATCAAAAAAGATTAAATATGTACAGTAGTGGGTGGGCGGAATTTTCCAGGGTACGGACTACTTCTGATGTTTTTGAGGAGTTGCGATCCACCCAGTGACGTAGGTGTGACCATACTGCGTTAAAATTGTATGTTCTCTTTTCTTAACACTTGTTTTTGAGATTATACCCCCTCTTTTTAAATATAGCATATTACTAATTTTACTACAAGATCACAAGTAACCCGATATTGTCAAGTTGAATGCTTGAGAAACTATGAGTGACTGCTAGACCGTGGAACAAGGATGTATTCACTGCAATGAGCAGAGAAAATAAGTGAAACGGTTGATCTGAAATCACCGTATGTACTTAATTCGTTCGCTGTCGAGTCCCACGCCATCGATGGACATAACATCTACTCGAGAACATAATCCCGTGAAAGTGCGGGATAATGTCTCCATAGGCGATCCCTTGCTTTCTCGGTAAAAACTGATCATCAACGTTTATTCTTCCCTACAATTGCCATGTGGGGAAAAATTCATTTACACGACTGACATCACAGTGATAGCCTATCTCCCCTACAACGGCAGTAAAAGCATTAAACGTCATCGTACTCCTCCAATGAAATTACATTTGTCATCTCAACACATTTATCGAATAATTTGCTTAAGTAAAGACATTAGCATTAATTGCGAAAAGCCTTTTGTCTATTTTAACTGATTTCGGTGTTCCATAAATATGTTTTTAGTAGGCTCGTCTTAGGTTTTAATAAAGGCGGTCACCCCCAAATGTCTTGATGGTCCACTGGTCGATCGCGATCGACTTAATGCTTATTTTTGAAGTACAGTATGTATTCTTTTAATAACTTTTTTTAATACATAAATGTATTCTTCTAATACAGGACTTTTAACCTCTATATAATATTTATACATTATAATACGTACTTTTTAAAAATACTTGAAAATAATTTTATACATATGTACAATTGTTGTTTTATTACATAGTTTCAAATTTAAGGGAGTTAGAAAAAAAAAATTTCTCGTGTATTTTGAAAGTTTTTTCCTACCCTCTTGTGTGATTATACGAAGTGTTTTATTGGTTCCTCCAACTTGGAATTATCGAGAGTCGTCTGTATGTATAATACCATTTACTACAATTTAAAGTCACAAACATCACAGAATGTTATTCATTATCACACAAATGAAATATAATATTTATTCTTATTCTATAAGGGTTGCCCAAATGAAAAGTGAACAAGTTGAATAAAAAGAATACCTTTATTGGAAATTAAAGTAAATCACCATGGGCGTCGTACCACCGATCCCATCGTTTCGACAATAGGTCTATGTCATCTCTGTAGAAACATCGTGATTGATTCTCAAGGAAATCCTGCACAGCTTCCTTTACCTCATCGTCCAAGTGGAAACGTAATGCTCTCTTAAATCACCGTTTCTCTAACTGTGGGGCACTCCCCCCTTTGGGGGCGTTATAACTCTACGAGGGGGGCGCGAGGATATTGAAAAGTCGAAAACAAAAGATTATTTTGAAAAAATTACTAGTTTACTGAAGGTAAACAAACAAAAATACATTCTGACATAATTAAAGATAGAATACACATTTACACTGATATAAGACACTTATAAAAGTATCAGTACTGCACAATGTATTTCATAATTAATTTAACAATACTAAGTTAAGAACAAGTATAATAATTACCAGTGATCCCATGGGTGTGTCATATATACAATTATGCACAGAAATTAACACTTATCTTGATAATTTGTACGGCTTATAATTAATCCCTTAACTGCAGAATAAAATTTATGCGATTCGCTCCCCAATGCCACGTAGGTGTGCTTATGTGATGTATTGGGAGGAAGGGAAGAAAAGAAATAAATAAGCAAATCCTCTGAAATATAAGTACATTCTTCGCAAACACTGTCCTTTTGTTGCATTCCAAAGCCTTCGGAATAATTTTATGGATAGCAGTTCACAGAAAAGATCGTACTTCGGACAGACGTATATATACGTCAGGGGAAAATAATGCTTTAGCTGAGAGACGTGTTTATGCGCAGGTGTAACTTATGAGGTTTAAATCCTATTATAGCTTTAGCATCAAAGTATCGTATTATTGAATCCATTACATTGTTATTGTATGGAGGGGGCGCGATGAAAATTATGATTGAATATTGAGTCGCAAGTATTGAAAGTTTGAGAAGCACTGTCTTAAATGAAAAAAAGTGAGGAAGGTTTCACGCAAACAAATTCGGACTGTACGGTGGGTGCTACAACACTTTTCAACAGAATTTTCTGGGTATCACGCGAGACGTTGGGGGCTGGCATTGTTGTGGAGATCTAATATCGTTTGTCACCCTTCACGAAAACGTTTGCATCAATTGTTCGAACTAAGTAGTGCTAGCCCTAGACTGTCCCATTCGCTGATGCTCGCATCCAGCTCCCATTTCACATACAAAACACGCATTGTTCGGACCTGAATGCATCCATGAATAGCATGACTTTACTTTTTATGTATTTCCTCAACCACGAACAGGTTTCATTATTGCTCATGGTATGCTATAGCTGCATTTCTTCTGACACAATTGCACGTGTTCACTTTTCATTTGGGCAACCCTTAT
>BMAV01028051.1:197066-241495 GCA_019973955.1 Trichonephila inaurata madagascariensis
CCCCCCCCCCCCCCCCCCGGGACAGCATTTTGTCAATGGAAATCCTGACTAGTTAATTTCATCATTTCACTGAAACAGTTCAGGGATTCGATAAAATCACTTACTTGCACCAGGGAAATGACCTTGAAGAGACGTTAGTTTAACATCTCCAGTTAATTGATCATATCCCTTAGAGATCTGATCTAATTCCTAATTTCGTCATTTCCCTGCGTCATATATACACTCACTTCCAAAAGTTAAGCACGAAGATGTAAAATGAAAAAAAATCAACAAATACTGCTTTGATTGACACAAAATTTGGCAGTAAAGTAGCATATATATTTATACATAAAACAAAATCAATAATTATATACAGAAATGAAAACAATATTAAATTTTTGTAAATTATCAGATAATGTCATACTGGATACTTAAACAGAATTATGTATAAAGTGAAAATAAACAACATAAAATGAAAAAAAGGACATTAATGGGGTATATGATCCCCCCTCATCTGTATGCAAAGTTTGCACCTTCTGACCATGCTTTCAATTAGGGGGTCAACCACCGCACAATTAAGCAATCGACATTCTTCTTGTAGAGCAGTTTCCAGTTCAATAAGAGTGGCTGGAAGTGAGAAACGTGAAGATATAGCACGGCCGAGAGCATCCCAAAGCTTTTCAATGGGATTAAGGTTCGGGCGAATATGCTGGCCACGCCATACGCTTAATCCCTTCACTCTCCAGGTAGTCATCGATGATGTCAGCTCTATGGGAACGTGCGTTATCGTCCATTAAAACAAAAGTAGGGCCAACTGCTGCAGCGTACAATCTCACAATGGATTCTAGGATTACATCTCGAAATCGGACAGCCGTCACAGAACTCCGTTTAAAGATGTGCAGGTCGGTGCGGTATCCATTATACTTCCGTCTCGGAATGCGTGATGTTCGGTGATGTTTTGGGGCTGATTGCGTGTTCCTTGTTTACGCCATATCCTTATACGCTTGTCATCTGGCTCCAGAGCAAATATTGACATCAGTAAACATGACATTGCCCCAGTCAGACACAGTCCAATTGCTATGTTCCCGGCACCACTTTAATAGTACCCCCCTTTGATTGGACGGATAGAGGAACACAAACTCGAGGTACCCGGACATACAGTCCATTCATATGTAATCTTCGGCGTACAGTAGCTGCAGATATAGCCTTACGAATGGACGCTGTAACCATAGATGTCACACGTGTGGAGGTCGCTCTGCGATTCCGCTTGGCTACAAAAGCAATATATTGATCTTCCGTGGGGTTTGTTACCCTTGGGCGACCACCTACGGTCCTACGGACAACTGTCTGTGTGGTTTGGGATAGTTTCTATAAACGTGGAATTACAGAATGATGAACGCCGAAGAAAATAGCAACATCTGTGATCGACTGTCCTGCTTCAATGCGCCCCACAGCACGCCAGTGCTCAGAATCTTTCATTCGTTTTCTGGAAGTCATAGAAACACGTATGTCTTGAAAACAAATTGTACGAAAGTTGTAAACACCTTCTATCAGCACTTACAATCAACTTCCGTAACCCTTCATAAAGCGGGCTTCTCATAAGACTGCCCTTTTTTGCATATTTCTTGACATGAAAGCACAAATGGCTGTTACCTAGCATATTTGCATACTTACATCTACCTCTGCAGCGAATTGCATCCTCTTTATTTCTGATTGGCTTCAGGAAATTAGCATTTTTCTCTCCGTGCTTAATTTTTGGAAGTGTGTGTACTAAAGTGCCGAAAGCAATGGGATATCTCTTGATGTAGTATAGAATATCTCTTGATGTAGTATGGCACTTTTGTGTGCAATGAAGCGCAGCAATTCAACACGTGGCAGGGATTCAATAAATCTTTAAGTCTTCAGAAGTCCCCTGGAGAAATAATCAGCCATGTTACTTCTACAGTCGTGCATATTTTCGAAAATGTTATAGGTCTAGGATTTTGGTAACAAATATATAGGAACGAGAATATCCCAAGGCACATCATGCACATTTTACATTGTCATATAATCATTTTAAGAGTGCAAATCATTCTGTGTCTTTACACAGAATATATTTCAAACCAATGACATGGTGCACACATATAAATTGTCATCCTAGAAAATTCAATCGTTGTTTGGGTACATGAAGACCTTGAGGGGCTACAGATGACTTCCAAGCAGCTGAAAATAACCATTTAAAGGCAATGGTTAATTCAATTTGACCAGAGTACTCAGTCTATGCCCTATAAAAATATCCCACATAATTATGGAACAACTACTAACTTATACATCATCGTCTTTTTGACAACTTGAGTCCATGATTCCTTGAAGTCCATGCTACACTTAAACTCTACTCTCACCAACTAGAATCGAAATTCCTCTAAGCAAATAATACTGTTTTAATACTGTTTTAGGAAGATTATATATATTGTTCATTCAAATCATACAAAATATTGTTACTGTTGGTTAACGTCTGTGTACCAACTGTAGCAATATGTTGGTTAACGTCTGTGACCAACATCATTTAAAAAATAAAGAACAGTTGATTCTTGTTTGTATATAACATATTGAAAATCATAACACACAAGCTGAATTTACTTGAAAAACGATACTCTGTTAAATAATTCACTTACTCATACAACAATTTCTGCTCATCCAAATCAAATTCTATGTTATTTGCAATAATATTATTAGCGTGTTTATTATCTAATTAAGAGAATTTGTGAGGGGAAATATCAGTTTATGAGACCAATTACATCGAAGATATTTTGCATCAACTATGTATAAGTGTTTAAAGCGTGACAAACAGTTGACACCGAAAATGTGTAATTAAAGCTCTGATTTTTATTGAAAACACATGTTTGGCAATTGTGAATAAATAATTCGCATAACTAGGATTGACATTCCCTAATAGATAAGTCAGTGGCATTTGAATAGAGGGAATTATAATATAAACACACTATTTCAACACTACTGAATGGAATGTATTTGTACAACCAAATATTCTCAAGTATTACTTCTAAAACAGAATGCATTATATGATAATGATTATATGATGATGAATTATGATTGATAAATTATCAATATGATAAAATGTATTTTTGAACACACTTAAGTGTCACAAGAGAAATACTTATCATTTCATTGATTTTGGCGATCGTACAAATTCACAAAATAATATTGCATTTTATCAACTGAAATTATGGCAACTTTACTAGAAAATGGTCGAACAGCACATTTAAAGCTTGAATTGCTGCTGAATATATAATACATTAAAACACCAAAACGCAATGTTTCGAAAACATGAAGAATGAGAAAAGATAATACGATGTACAATGGTGCATAAAAAGTCTTCGGAAAATTTGGAGAGAATACAGCAAGACTTGCATGGAAATTAACAACCATCTCGGTGGTGCATTATTATTATTATCAGGTTTCTATGTTGAGTAATTCCTCCAAAATTTGACCACCTTTTTTCCTTTAATCCAATTGAATGTCCTCTTTCAAATAATGACTTCTCAAATTGCTCACTAATCTGTCTACGAGGCACTGGTACAGCCCACGTGGGTTGAGGGAACCACATTTGCAAGGAACTTTTGCAACTTTGGTAATCAATCGTTTTATACATCATCCTGATGATTAGTTGGAATGCCCTTGAGCTTTATCTAGTCAGTCATTGGAGACAAAAAATTAATCAACTGCATATTCTATCAGAATGTATATGCATATGTAATTTCGTCAAATTTGAATAACTGTTCTTTGGCCTCACTTTTTATGTTACAGAGAGTGTATTTAATTTTGTTCCCGTTAAAATAAAAAATAAAACATTTAATCCAGAGAATTTGAGTACAAAATGTTAATGAACAATACACACAAAAAAAAAAATGAATTGCAATGTGCAGCCAAATAATTTAACAAGCTGAGCAAGAAGAAATATACATGCATCAAAAATAAAACTGAAATGAAAATAAGAAAGAAAAAAAAACGAATTATTACACACAATTAAATTTATGCCATTTTACTTTAATAAATGCACTGATATTAATTTCTCTCTCACAATTGCTTTTAATTAATTTATTTATATATTCCAACAAATTAACAATAGCGAAGTGTTGTCAGGTTCCCTAGTCTAAAAATTGAAAATGATTTCTCGTAAACTAAATCATTTAATTGTTTAATTAATGATATAATAACTTAAAGTTCTGCTAAATTTAATTAGAAGTATTCAGTTATATTTTGCTTCTCTAATTATACATTAATAGAAACAATAGCCCATTAGGAATGATTTTATTTAATATTGTGTTTTACGATCTTTAAAAATCTTCTATAAAAACAGCAGAAAAAATAACTTTATTTAAATATGATTATTTTATCAAAAAGAATTTTTTTCCAATTCCCTTGTGAATGCGTTCTTTATCATAAATTCTGATAAGAAGATAACTTGTTTGTCTGACATGAATCCTTCCATATTATTTCTAATACATGATTATGATGAGCCTGGTGTATCTATGGAATACGAATTAAACATAATGGTGCCGTAATGGAAGAATAATGTGAACGAAAACAAGTCCGCCAGCTGACAAATAAAATAACAAAAAACTGCAAACGATCTGCTTCTTTGCAACTCAAAACAGAATTATTTACTACTTTTCTACCTATAATATAGAATATTTTGTCTGACATTGAAAAGTTTTATTTCTGTATGGTTGAAATATTGGAAATGAATCTTAAAACTATAATCAGTTGTAATTTTTTTTTCAATTGTATTTAGAATCGACGAAAGCTTGAAATAAAACTAATTCAAGCGTTAAAATTTGGTAGCGAAAGTCGCCACTAGATGATGCCAACATGAAATGGCTCTCCCAATTTGGGATTTGCCGTGTCTGCAAAGACTTAGTTGCCAGTACGCAGCTCATTAGAGAAAAAAACATTTAGGTTATAAAATAAATGTGTAAAATGTTTTCTAACACTTCTGATGAAACGTTTAGCTTTCCTTAAAAGTACTGCGGAATCGAAGAATGAAACTTTTAACAATAAAGAAGCAGAATTACATTTTATTTATCACAAATATTCGATCTATGGTACGGATTTCAAAGTTTAAAAAACGCTTGAAGAAAAGAAAAACATTCAAATTTTCAGTGTTTTTGTATTGCTTCTGATTTTCATATTTTGTTTGTTAACATCCTAACTCAATTGCGAGCCTTTGCATTTTGAGAACATTCAAGAATTATGAAGAGTAAATTATCCATGTTCCATTAAACTAGGAAATTCTGCAGCCAAGACCACAATCTCTTATCTTGTTATTCCTGTCACCTTTTGAAAAATTGCATTCTGTAAACAAACGCTTAGACAATTAAAGCCGTAATGTGTTTTCTCCTCCATTCTACGTTTACTTTAATAAAGTCAATTTAGAATCGTAATTTGAACCTAAATATCTGTGCTGAGAATAAGACAAGGCAGTTGTATCGTGATTTTACATATACATTATATACTTGCCTTAACGCCGATTTGCTGGATATTTCATGATGTTATATGATTATATATATATACATATTTTTTTTAAGTTATTGATATCTAGCTTTTGAATGTGTTGAAAAGTATTCTTATAGTCCTTGTCTCTTGATTTTAAAAGAACCCGACCTAAATTTCAAAAAAAATTTCCTTTTACACCCCCTTAACCCCCCCCCCTCCGGGGGGGTGGGTGGGTGGGTAACCTGTTTTTAGAAGATCTTTACTCAACAAAAGAAACGTACAAACCAAATTTCAAGTCTGTATGTCTAATAGTTCAGAAATGACAATATTTATCTCTAACGCCTGTTTAACTACTCGCAAAACCCCTTGGGAGTAGATTTTGCTAAAACTCTTTCTTAGTAGATTAAGTCTGTTGGTCTAATAGTTCACACACAAACAGGGGATTTTTTCTCAATTTGCCCCTTTAACTTCCCTTGGCAGTCGACTTCCTAAAAACCGGTTCTCTTCTGAACAGAAGAACCTTGCTTACGAAATTTCAAGTCAGTAAGTTTAATAGCTCAAAAGCATGAATTTTTTTGTTATCTAAAATGCCCTCATATTCCCCAGCTTGAAGCTGATTTCCATTAAACAAATTCTTAGTGGATCTCTACTTGAGACTACTTTCTCTACTTGATTCTGGCTATCTCGTGATGAGTGAGTTACTTTTTTCCTGTATTTATTATTAAGAATTTTGCGTAATTAAGGCTTAATATTATTTTAAAGTAATGTAAATAATTTAAATCAAAGTTTATATTGATTTCTGTTGTATTTATTTTTTTAATAAAGCTGTAAAATTCACAAGAAACACCATCCCTTATATTATAATGACGTTTTAATGGGAACATGGCAAAATGTTGGCGATACAGCCAAGTTGGCATCATTTTTCGCGACCGAAATTGGTGACGGTGATCATGTTCACGACCATGTTTCACGAAATTACTGGAAAGATGTATAATGTTTTGACTTATGAAGTAAATGGATTTTTTCTAGAAAGCATTGGAAATTAGCCACGAAGACTATAAATAGCGGGCGCTTGCTGAAACTGAGTTAGTATTACTTCAGCTGTTGAAGGCTTCACTTGCCTACGACCGAGAGATTGCTTGTGAATAATCTCTATCATTACGTACTTGTATTTTTAGACACTGATAGTTGTGTCTGATTGCAAGAGAAGGAATAAGAATCTTCTGGAATTTATGTAGTGTGAATTGTTCTGCTTTACCCCGCATTTTTAAGAATTTTTTTGACAGTAAATTTAATTGCTGTTGGAGAATTGTTTTGTTTTTTGGAACTGTTACCATTAAATCCATGAACGCGTTCTACGCAACAATATGTATGTATGAATTTATACATAATAGGTACAAATATATGTTTCAATAATTTTATCCCTATCTATCAGAATCATATACAATTCATATTTGATCACAAAAATATAATTATAAAGCTATGATGTGTGTATATTGGGAGTTTAAATGTGCAGTAGTAACCTGGTTGGTACGATAATGCAAGATAATGATTCAGATTCCGTATCTTCAAAACTCCCAGTGTATAGGATATGATGCAGTTGAATTAAGGTATACGACTACGTTCGGAACCGCGATTTTGCAAAAGCGTATAAATGGATAATATTTATGACATTTAGTGTCACTTAGATTAGAAAATGTAAATAAAATTGTTTTAAGAATAGTATTACACTAAAAAATTATTTAAGTACAATATTTTGACAAAAAATGAACATAGAATGACCCATTTTCAAAATATTCTCCTTTTGTGAAAAATGCTTCTATTATAATAATATTTTGCCTGTACATAGCTCAGTTCTCTGTACAGAGGCTCAACTAAAATTTTTGAAATATATAACTTAGAAGTGGGTTTATCCATGTTTTACGACAACAGAGGGTAGAAATTTTAAGAAAAAAACGCCGATAATTATTTCAATGGGTTGTAACTCTGAAAATAATGTGAATGTTTCAAAAATCATAGTTGAGCCTCTGTACAGATGTCTGAGCCATATACAGGCAAAGTATTATTATAATAGAAGCCTCTTTCACAAAAGGAGAACATTTTAAAAAACGTTATTCTAAGTTAATTTTTTGCCGAAATATTGTATTTAAATAACTTTTTTGTCAAAATGTCCTTAAAACAATTTTATACATGTATTCTAATCTAAGTGACACTAAATATCATGAAAATTATCCATTTATGCGCTTTTGTAAAATAACGGTTCCGAAAGTAGTCGGATACCTTCAGTGATTGTTTATTGAGATCACCTTTCGAAGCATCGTGATAGTTATTATCAACAGACCTTGAAATTTTGAATAGTTACAACAACGACACCTTTAACTGACGTCACACTTTCCAAACCTACACTACACCATCGTGAAGCTTTGAGCCTTTGTTCATCAACTCACGGGCCTTTAGTGACACCACGACTTATACCCACACCTCAACAGAAAATAATGCTGTTAAGATGTTTAGGGCCATGGTCGTTTGAGAGAGAGAGAGAAAGTACCGTTTGATACAGTTGAATCTATCGTGTTTAAAAATATTCATGTTGGCGTGATACGGAATTTAGGACAATCGTTGCCAGCTCTGGTACCCTTTTCGTCATTGACTATGATTCAAAATTTTGAAACCATTCTCCTGATCTAATTTTTCACAGACCCATATCTATCTTAATTGACCCCACTCTTAATTCTTAATTAAAAAGTTTAAATCTTTTAATTAAATTAATATTCTTTATTTTAACTGTAAATTACTTTACTTAACGATAAATTTACAGATATGTAACTCGACTTGTTTGAAATGCTATCTACTCAATGATTGGTCGAGCTTCTCTATCTAACTTAAAAGTAAAATAGCTGAGATCTCTAGTCAGTTAATCCTAGAAGTTCCTTTCAACACTTTCAAATTTTTCATCCTATATTTTAACCTTTAATAATTCTGTAAATAACAATAATATCAAAGTAATTTCTTTTAATTGATAAAAATAAATACAGTAAATTTTTTATTGTACTCAAGTACTTAAATTTAAAACGGGCAGTTTCAAAGTAAATTACAGTCGCTTCAAATCTCATGATTGGAGATTAGGGTTTTGAAAGAACCTAGTGCTTCTCTCAACCATTCAATAGCAGTACCAAAACCCCTCGTGTCGCTAATAAATAATAAAATGTAAGTCAATAAGACTACCTCGTCTTCCATAAACAATAATTAAATATATTTTTCATTAAATAATTATTTATAAACCCTAATTTATTTGAACAAAGCATAAAATCATTCGAAGCCTTGTGTATATTCTAATTCCAGTTATTAATAATAAATTTGCAGCCCACTCCTAAAAATAAAAGAATAGAAATAATTTTTAAATGTTTTCAGCCTTCCTTTTTTTTAAAGAATGGGTATTGTGGTAAGAGAAGAATAAGGGTATTGATCGATATATGAATAAAAAATTAACTCCCCGAACAGAAACAGCAATCGTAATTTTCTTTGATGGCAAACAAAAAAGAAACAAATGGAAACGTAATGAAAACACTTTACTTTCTCCAAGACGTACATGTGCGCAATAAAAACGCAAATTAATGAGCTTAATTTAATGAAATTCGAACGGGAGGGGTAGGGTTAATTGAGAAAAGCAGAAGAAACGTATCGATTTTTTTTTCAAGAAAGGAAACCTCCAGTGCATCTGAAATTACACCAGGAGTTCTTTGGGCTGTTGTTAAAAAGTACTTTGCTGAAGAAATTTTTTTTTCAATTCTACGAAACAGTATTGAATTCAGATGAAATTATATTAGAACTATAATTTTATCATTTTTGCTAAATAGACCAATTTATTTGTAATTTAAATTAACATTTTGGGTAATTAATAAGTTACTTATAATAGCCTTGATATTTGATTCCTGCAATCTCAGTTAATAAATATATTCGAATGAATTTAAACATATAATGAAATTACTTGAATAGTAGTAAATAATTAAATAAAGTATTCGTAAATAATTAAATTGTAATTTTTAGGCATTATTAGACAATATTACAATTAATAATAATTAACTAATAAAATAATAGGTTATTATCTAGTTGTAATGATTGTTTAATTTAAATACATATATCTACGTAATATAATCTACATAACCCATTGATCTAATATATCTACATAAAACAATTATGAGAAAGTAGTTTAAACTTAAATTTTAATATTTGTGTCGAAATGAGAATTATTTTTTTCATTATCATTGAATTTACAAATGGAGAATGTGATCTATAGAACACATACGTATACTAACTGACATTTGACTTCTTTTATTCTATTTTTATTTATTAAAGCGAATAAAATAAAATTATCTGCATTTTTCAGAAATAATTACTTATAAGAAATATCGTCTGCAGCTGTTATATGAATTTATCTTTAACACAATATAAAAATCGTTTGGCTTTGTTGAGGCTCTCAATTTTTTAAAATTGCGTGGCATAATTCTTTTTTCTACGGCTGTCGAGTGATATGTTTGATAACATTTTAAGAAAGAATATTAATACTTTGTTTTGTCTTTCCTTTTTTAATACTGTAAAATTGTAAATCCTTACGAACTGAGGAATTTAGAATATCTTTAAAGCGAAATATGCTCCATGTTACAGGTAAGTTTTGCTTTTTATTTTACTTATTTTAAAGATACCTGTGATACCTCGTTTTCAAAATGTATATGTTGCAGCTTTTGAGATCATCTCATTAATACGTTTATTAAAACAAACACAAAGAAAAAAATTCGTTGTTTTAATATATATAAACTAAAATAGAGACGACGGAATAATTCAGCATTCAAACTTAAACACATGAGACACAACTATTTAAAATAAGAACAATTCCTATATCGCTTCTCTGAATTAAGAAAAAACTTTAAAGCTATCTATACTCTATCTGGCATTATTAAGTTAAATGCCAAAAAAGAACAAATTTAAAAGTATCACATTCTAAAAAGATTAATTTTAAGCCTTATTAGCAATTTCTACAATTTATTTATATGTCTAGCAAAAATCTTTAAAAAGTTAAAACATTATTTCAAAATTAATGTCATATATAATAGAACTAACTCATAATAGTTAAGAGCTAAAAGATACCATGCTTAGAAACAATTCAATTTCTGATTTCTGAACTATGCGTATTTTTTAAATTTTGATGTGATTACTATTTTTAAAAAAATAAATCTTCTTTTTTACTTTGTATTAATAAATTAAATTCAAATTATGGTTACATATATACGTATATATAAATGCAGTGAAGAGTTTTTAATAAAACCCCTTGCTTTTTTCTCCTGAACAAAAAAAAATTTTGTAGTTCCTTACAAATCCTCTTTAATGAAATGCATATTTTCCCTTTAATACTTAGAATAATGTTTTATAAATTACTTTTAATTCCTATTTTTACTTTAATATTTAACTAACATACAGGATTAGTTTTCAAAATTTATACTGCCGTCTGCCATTATCAAATAAGTTGTATTTCATTGAATTAGGGAACAAATCTATGAACCAAGTTAACTTTGAAGGATTATAGAAACATAATATTTCATCGCTAAATATGTATTTAACCAATTCACATAAATGCAATTAAAGGATTGCAATTTAATTTTTCAAGTATTCGTCTTCGATTATGTTTTAAATCATTTGAAAAAAAAAAGACCTTCTTAAATTCTTTTATCTCAATTTTCCTTTAAAATATTATTTGAGTATTTCGTATTTGAATCAAATATTTTTAAAGTAAAACAATTCTTGATCAATAAAATATGTATTTAAAGAAAACTCGTATTTTTGATATTACTTATTTCTTTACATAAGTTAAAGCAACTGACTACGTTCGGAACCGTGTCCTTAAAAAGTGCGAAAAAAGCGGATAATTTTTATGATATTTAGCGTCAGTTTAATTAGAGTATACATTAAAATTATTTCAAGAATATTATTACAAATATTTTTTTTTTTTTTTTTTGCAAAAGCAAGGCTTCTATAACAATAATATTAGCTAGGATATTAGCTAATATATTTAGCTAGGAATTCTATACCGAGGTTGAGATAAAATTGTTGAAATATATGATTTGGAAGTGGATTTATTTATATGTTATTACATCAGTATCAAAATTTTAACAAAAAAAAAAATCACCCGTTATTATTTTAATAAATCGTAACTCTGAAAATAGTGTGAATTTTCAAAAACATTAGAGTTCAGCCCCGCTATTGAGATTCCAGTTATATAGAGGCAAAATATTCTATGATGGAATCATTTTTCATAAGAAAAGGCGATGTTTTGAAAATATGTCATTCTTTCTTTATTTTTTCCCAAAAAACTGCGTTTAAATATTTTTTTTATTGTAATAATATCCTTAAAACAACTTTATACCTACATTCTAATTCAACCTATCCTATAAATATAAAAAATATACATTTATACGCTTTTTCAAAATCAGGGTTCGAACGTAGTCACTTATCAAAAAAACTAAATACAATGACACTCTTTCTATTTTCATTTTTCAAAACTAGAGGGTAACCGAATTTAGAAGATCTAAGACAGTGTAATGTAAAAAGAAGTCGTGTAGGCTAGCTTCTGCGAGAATGAAAATTCAAAAAACATGTATATGGATGTCTCGATATAAAATATTTATTAAGCGTGTCTTGCAAAGTCATCAATCTGTCACGTGCCTTATTTATTGATACATCATCCAGGAAACGAAAAGTAAACTAGTTCCTCGCTGAACATGAATAATTGTTCAAAGAATTTTTGAAAGCAAAAAAAAAAAAATAAATAAATAATAAAACAATGTCGAAGAATAAAGTCATCGAATAAAGATGACGAACTAACGTTGTTATGTAGAAGAAATCGGTGATGTTATTAATATTTCACAGTCAAAGTTGAAAAGTTAAGGAAGGCTACTTGACTTTTATTGATGCATGTTTGCTAAGTCTCAAATGTTTTGTTTTTGCCTTTGTTTGATATCAACAAAAAAGATTGAATAGAATCATAAGGGATAAGCAAATTAATCAAACAAATGTTGATAATTATGAATGTGCCATTATATTAAATATGTTATAATTGCACAAAGTTTTTTAAGAGAATCATACTATAACTTTTTTTGATAACCCAAGCGACTTTATTTTGGTAATTTATGTAAATATTCTCAGTTGATTAATGCAAATACTTAATATTGATTTGTGTGAATTACTTATGATTATATATTTTTATACTAAAGCGCAACGTTAATCATTATATTAGAAATATTTCATATAGAAATATTAAGTAAAAAATTAATGATATCAGAAAGATGTTATGTACACGAAATCATTCTCAACCACAAAATTGTCCTTCTCTGGGTTATTATAATTTATTACCTGTACACAGGGGCTCTTCTAATTACTAAATAATATATGGTTCCATGTTCTCGGCGTATATACAAGAAACATTACATTTAAAGAGAGTTCTGTGTTTTGGTGCACACACCAGATCTCAAACAATCTACTGGTTCCCTCTCCTGAGGCTACACTTCTTTCACTAGAGGGAAAACGTACAAGTACTCTGTCTGGTGACACCAATTAGTAATTGTGACACTAATAAATGCTAATATTATCAATGATTGTAAAGTTTAAATATTTGATTATAGCTCAACACTCACTCACACACCCAGTTTCACACTACGCTCAAAAAATCTCCTTCATTTCAATTATTTTACCCTTAATAATAAACATAGAAACCTTTATATATTGACCTCAACAAATAAAATATCTGATTAATAAATTCATAAAATGTGTTTCTATTTTTCTTTTTGTCCTTCGTATTATTTGCTTTTAAAAACGTACATATATTCTGTTTATTAAATAATTATTTTGAATTTAAACTTAAAGAAGAACTTGATTTGTCTCCATCAGAATAATATCTCTTAATATTTCATGAACAGTTATACCAAAGTAAAAATTCGAATCAGAACAATAAACAATGTTGTATTGCACTAGTTTTTTTTCATCGTAAAAATGTTGCGCTCGTTTATTTTCATTAAAAAATTGTACAAGTTTCCTTAAAGAAAATTGATAACCTAATTCAAAATTACCATGCTTTTTTATAATTTCATTTGGATGATGAACGTTCTAAGCTTCTTTATCTCAAAGCGCGACATTTTTGTCAGTAAGTAAAGAATAATGGTTCGTACAGCACATATAAAAAACTAACTTAACAAATTGAAATCTTTACCTAAACTATAAATAATGTTTAAGAAAAAGGCAATAGGAACAAGAATTTAGATTTTTAGAGTGTATATTACTAATAAAACTATTACTCTTACTTTTAAAACCAAAAGCAATAATAATGACGAATTTTAAACTGAGTTACTATTTTACTGTTTATTCATTTATGACATAATCACATCACATATTTGAAGATCATTTTATAACGAATAATTTTTTATACATCAGGATGGACAACTTCCGAGTACATACGATTGACTTCTTTTTAAAACTCTGCTTGATATACCTATTTATATTTTGACATTTATCACATACAAATTTGTATTTTTATTATAGTAACAATAGGAGAGAAAGGATATACATCAACATACTATTTTATTAGTAATGTTTATTGCTTAAAAAGTAACCACAGATTTATACAGATAGTATCTTATCATAAATGGGAAGTCTGTGTCTGCATTTCTGCAATCAAGCGTTCAAAACTCCATGCTTATTTATAAGATGACCAACCGTCCTCCTTTTGTAAGTGCAGTCCTTCTTTCATAGGATATGTCCTTCCTCAAAAAGTGTCCTCCTTTTCAATATTTTAAAACTAATCTGTTAATCTCTGAACTCAGAGATGCCAGCCGAACTGTTGCAAGTGATGTGCTGATACAGTATGAATTATCTGAAATATAATGTATTTTGTCCTCCCTTCTTTCATAGTTTATGTTCTTGATCGAAAAGTGTCCTCTCCTTTTCAATATTTTAAAATTACTCTGTTAATCTCTGAACGGTTACACGTCATGTGCCGATACAGTAGGAATTATCGGAGATATAATGTATTTTGTCCTCCTTTTGGGATTACAGTCCTTCTTTCATAGTTTATGTTCTTCCTCGAAAAATGTCCTCCTACTTGTCCTCCTTTTCAATATTTTAAAACTAATCTGTTAATATCTGTACTCAGAGATTCCAGGCCGAACTATTACACGTCACGTGCCGTTATAGTATGAATTATAGGAGATAATGTATTTTGTATAATCAGGCATAAATTTTCTACAAAACGATTCAAAAGACTGATGATGAAAATATTTCAGCTACAGAGGTTGTTCCTATTTTGAATGATTTTGCACTTCAATATAAATCGCGATTTTAAGAAAAATTTATTCCTTTAATAATAAAAAGAAAATTGACAATCTTAGAAGAATCAAATCCGGGCTAATCGGAAAAGTTTACCAAAAAAGAGCAGAAATTTTACAAAACATGTTTCCAATATGTCGAAGAATGGTCTGTTTTCAATGGATTATTTTAAATTCCTTTCAAGCAAATTGGGCAGATATAGAAAATTATGTTGAGTTTTTATCAAAAGAGAAAATGCCTTATATTAAAACCGATGACAATTGGTTGTTTGAAGAAATTAGAAAACTGAATGCATATTTCAATTCCGATAAATTAGAACAATGGTAAAATCAGCTTGTTGAAATTGAAAAAACATGGGTGGAAATATTCATCATTTCAAAAATGAATACATTCAATTTGAAAATTTAGTTATTCTTGTTGAATTTTTGCTGTGCTGACATGGAACTAATGGAGCACAGTTGAAAGAGCTTTTTCAATTGGTAATGATTTTTGGACAAGTAAGAAATTAAGATTGAATGTTGATACTTTAGCTCTGTAGCACTTACGGTAAAGTTCAATTTGAAGGATATCTTTTGCTAAGAAATTTTCAATGTAATAGAAAATGATATATTGACCCAAAGAAATTCATTCAATGAAAAAATACTCGTTTAAGTAAATAAATAAAATGAACGTAAGCGTAATTATAGTGTATTTTTGTTTCAATTAATAAAATGTTTTAAACATTTACGTTGTAATTTTTTTCTTAAATTTTTCGTCCTTCTTTTCATCGTAAAAAAACTGGTCATTTTATTATTCAGAGATAAGAATAATAAATTTTCAGTTTTGTAATCAGTAATCAGAAAAAGATGTTTAACCTTCATGAACTTTAAATTTGCAAATTTTGATTTACAGAAATATGTATAAACGAGAGATACATTCCCAACATTAGGAAATATTAGGGTATTATTCTACTGCATTTCAAAAACAAATTCTTATTCGAGTACTCTGGCTTGTAAGATATGATAGCTTTGCTCAGCCATAATATTGAAGTATTTTGTGTTTTGTTATTTCAGTATTAAAAGTAATAAATTTTTGATACACACTATGTCTTACATATTTAACTACTTTTTAATATAAAAAATGGATATTAATCAATAATTTTAACTTTTTTTAAATCATGAAATCCTACTGGCAGCTATGCCCTCAAAGCAATGAAAAGTTTTTAAAATAGTAATAGAGCCTTTGAAATTAGATGGAGGTTGTTGGAGGAGGGACCATACTGTAGTTGCACAAGCATTTCTGTACCTCCCAGTGTTGTGCGTGAAAGAATTTAGTGTGCAATTTTTGGCTTCACAAATGGAATTAGAATGACTTGGAATTTAATCCTTCACAATTGCGGTTTAATACGTTCAACGCGAAAACGCTTAAGAGGAAATTCCGGTTAACACGAAATATTACAACGTTCCCAACAATCTGCAATGTATTTCCATGCATTTTTTACACAACACGAAACAAAAATTGTTTAACACGAAAAGATTTCCCTTCTGGGAATGAATAAAATACAGAAAACACCAGACACTTGATGAAGTGTTTGAAAGAATTTTTCTTTACTATTATAAAGAATTTTACTTTTGTAAGCCCTACTGTATCATTGGAAAAATTCATTTCAGTAGATGATGATAATGTATGTGCAGTCCCCATTGTGGCAGACAAAGACATTTTGAAGTTTGTTCAAAGCTCAAAAAACATCGTTCATGTAGATTCCGATGACGAAAATGAAACAGCTTATGTTTCCACGTCATCCGAAATGAGAAACACCATGAAAAGTATAAGCAGTTATTTAGACGCAGCACATTCCATTGGTGAGATGAATAAAAAATGGATCACATCGGACAATTTGATACTAAAAAGGACACTGCAAGGAAAGAGATCAGATTTTTTTCAAAAAACTCATTAAATGTTTTGTTTCTCAAAACATTTTAAAAATTTTGTATTAAATTTCTTAAAGTTCTGTTGTATGTTTCTGTATCATTGATTTTTATTAAATATATACATATGTACATATATATGTAAATAAACTCTAAGAAAACTTAATTTTGTTGAATATATGTTTTTAATGCACTATTCTTTAACACGAAAAAATATTTCAGTTCTCTCAGTTTCGTGTTAAGCGAATTTCACTGTAAAATACATTTCCGTGCTAGCTTCACTTTGACATTTTGGCCATTTTCAATGTACATATATCATTGCTAGATCTGGAGTAAAGTTACATTTAAAGTTAAAAATTACAAGAAACATGTAATATAAAAAAAAAAGTAAGTCAATTCCTACTTTGAATGGATGAATAGAAAGTATTTTATTAGATTGAAAATTTGAATAATATATATAGAGAGAGAGGGAGAGAGTAAAACTAATAGTAGGAATTGAAAAAAGTGCATGATTTGTCTGCATTGATGTAACAATGCAGACTCGGTTTGGCTAGTTTGGCTGAAAAACCGGTTTTCGTAGCCAACTTTTCTCATTGTTTTAACAGTTACATTGCTACAAAAATAGAGAGGAATCTAAGATGGCGTCAGAAACCGGTAAAAATGAAACCAACATGGCTGTTTCTGTAATTCTTTGAATAATTAGTTTCAGTCAATTAATTTTAATTCAATTATCGTATTTTTACCCAAAACAATAGTGTATAGAAAATTTCAGCTCAAACGAGCGCTTTAAAATGCGAGAAAATAACCTTTTCAAGTTTTGACACAAATCGCCAAAAGGGTCGCTAAGTCACCAGAAATAATGTCAACGTGGCTGTATTTGTAAGTCTTTGAATAATTAGTTTTAATCAATTAATTTTTATTAATTTTAATTAAATTATTGTATTGCCATCAAAAATAATCATGTATATAAAGTTTCCACTGAATTGAGCGCTTTGAAATGTATTTTATTAACGATTGAAAATTCTACCAAGATAAATAAATAAATAGAGAGTGTAAGCTAATAGTAGGAATTGAAAAATATCTTAAAAGTTTCAAACCGAGTTGCGCTCCCGTTGGCCTCTGCTTGTGATTCCGAGTGCTTTTCAAACCACCGCCGTAGCTTGGATGTACGCCAATTTTCAAAGTTATCAGAGCTTGGCGTGTTTCTTAATGCAATATGCTTGTCCCATTATTGTATTTCTTTGTTCCAAAAATTAGGGGGCGAAATTTTAAACAAATCAATTTCCATATAAATTTTCACACTCTAGGAATAATTGCAAGTAATTTATGACATTCTCGTATTATGTCTTATTACTAACTTAATTCAGCGACAAAAAAAAGGGAGAAAGAGAGCCAGCAATCACTTAGGAAGAGAGATTCCCAAAGAAATACGTCTTCAAAAATATGAAAACTGCCCACAATAAATACATTGTCATGTATTGGGTGCGTATTCACAATTCAAATGGATTAAATTCATGTGACGTCATTAGTCACATGATAACTGAGCCACGTGGTTTCGGCCAATCAGTTCATAAAGTAATGCGACGTCATAATTACATCATAAACGTAATCACGCGTTTCCAGCCAATTAGTGCATGTTCTTCACTGTTGCCAACTTTAGTTTTTTGCAGAAACTTTCTTTTAAAAAGTATATATTTGTCAATGATATAATAATAAACATAGTTAAGCAAAATGCATTTAATTTGAAAGTATTCGTATAGTGCAAGTTTGTTTTTTTTTAATTTTGAAAACTTTTTGAAGAATTTAACATGTGAACTCTTTACCCAATCATATCAAATTTTAAATGTTATCTAAACTTTACAAGTTGAACAACTAGTATGTCAATTTTTAATCTATGGGAAACAAGTGATTGCGATTATCATGTGACCATCATGAATTTAGTCCCAGTCCTTATTTTCAGTTTTTAAATATTTATTATCACGAGACGTTACGACAAAATTACAAATATATAATATTGTTGTAATTTTTAGCATTTTAAAAAATTAACTTTTCGAGACATAAAACCATTTGTCAAAGCACCATAAACCTTTTTGTTTCTAAAAACACAGTAAAAGTTTTATACACTAGGAGTCATTATACTGTCATTTGACATGAGGGGACATTATACTGTTTTCAAAAAAACAATGCCAGGCAAAACAATTCTCCATGAATAATAATTTTTATTATTAAAATTATCTTAACCAGAATTAGATGTTTTTTTATTTGATATATTTTTAACACACAGCAAACCCCCCTCCATATTAAAATTCACCAGTTGTTTCAAAGCATATCAATCATTTATTTGTATTTTATCAAAAAATACATGTCCGTGAAAAAAAATCATAAAGCACTTTTTCCTATATCAAAGCCTTTTTTGTGCACGGTAATCAAATTTATGTAAACTGAAAGCCATGACAAAGACTGGTTTTATTTAAAGAAAGGCCTTATCTCAGTGAATTTTCTCAATTTTTCTTTAAATTCATAGATTTATGTTACTCATTATGTAATTCAATGAAAAAAAGTTAAAAGCCAAGAACCTTTTATTTTTGGATAATCTATAATCAGATCTAAACTTCATAACTTTCGCATCTTATTTAGAGTTCTTTTGAAAATAATTAACAAGGAAGTCACAATAAATTTATTGGAGTTAATACATTTCACACTCACAAAGGGGCTTTTGTATTTTCAATCAATGATTAAACCATTTAGAGTCGTAATTCAAATTTAAACAATTTATGTTTCAAAATTTATTCTAATTTTCCAATGCAACTTGATTAAACTCAGTAAAAATGTATAAAGTAGTGTAACTTTTTGTGAAACATTGTTGATAAAAATGGACTAATCCTTAAACATCCCAAAAAATATTTTTAATATTGTGAGTCTCCTTTAAAATGTTTTGAAAAATTAGTTCTTTGTCTGGCAAGATTTTTTCTTACCGGAAATTACTTAATAATTTTCCTCTCAAAAGAAAAATCAACAAAATTCTCTGAGGAATATTAGTGGCTGAATTTAAAATTCGCTGCTTCTGAAATGTTATTCGTTGTACGATGAATGCCAATAGTATTAATGGGACTTTTTTTTTAAGTTTTAGATAACCTTAAAAAAAATTGACCGCAACAAAGAATAAAATATTAATATAATTTTTGATAGACTAAGCCCAAGCTACTCAATATATTTTTCAAAATACGTATTTATTTTTTCGTTTTTTTGAAACTATAAACTTTTAAGCATTGATTTCATTAGTGCCATTAATGTTAAAATAAGCCATTTAAATCCCCTAATTTGAAAAATCCTCGGAATCAATTGGTCTCTTAGCCGTGCACATCCTAAAAAATTGGGGTTTTTTTTTAAATGTACCAATTTATAAATGAGTTTTATTCACTTATTTAACCTGTAGCATTACATATAAGTTTAAAAGTGGGATTTGGATTTCAACAGCCATAATTTTACTTGTAGTTTTTAATTATTACCTTTAATTACCAATAAATAAAGAAGAATTTATTTCCGTCATTATTATTAATTTAAGAACTTTTTACCCCGACGGGCTGCATATTGGCAACTAAGCCTTTGCAGACCAAATGTGAGAGCCATTTCATGGTGACCCCATCTAGTGGTGGCTCTCGCTTTTAAATTCTGATGCTTGAATAAAATATTGCATAGAATCTCTGAGACGGAAGTGTTTTTTCTTTTACGCTCATATTGAATTAAACAATAATCTGGCTTTAATCTAAAAACATTATTTTTTGTAGTACACTAGTTCCGCAACTTCTTTCCTAGTTCTTCACTAGTTCCGCCCACACTTTTTCTATTCTACGAATGGCTCCATGATATTTCATAAAAGCTGCATTAAGAAACGGCTTTTGAAGCAAAATTAAAGAACGCCATTCAGACACAAAAAATTAGTTATATTATAAGTTATTAATTGTGTATAAAAATAATGAAACGCAATCATTATCAAATTTTATTATAATGCAAAAAATAAAGCCCCCAAAATTTCATGTTTCTTTGATCTAAATAAAAGTTCCTTAAAAAAAATAATATATCAAATCAATAATATAATGTACAGAATATAATTATATGAATGGAAAAGTTGATAATATTAAAAGTGTCATGTAGAAAGTACATTTCAATGTTATTAAAGTAATATTTATGTAAAGCATCAAAATTTAAAAAATTAATTTTTAATTTAACTATTAAAGTTAGTGTATTTATTTTAATTCTCAGTAATAGACGAAGTTTTTATGAGAAATTTCTGAATTCAGAACTCGCCTATGTACGAATGACTGATGTGTGCAAGAATATATATCAAATACTAAATACCGTATTTATTCGAATCTAAGTAGCCATTGATTCTAAGCGACCCCCCAAATTCTCAATAAGTTTTTGTGGAAAAAGAAAAATAGTGCAAAATAGTTTATCCACATATCGAATTTCACGAAATTGAAATAGATTTAAAATAAGAACTAATAGGAAGTGAATAATTAGTTATTTTACCAGAATTATAAACTTTTAAATAAACATACATGAACCTGTAATTGCTCTAATTGCCCCAACGACTTTTTAAAAATTCGATTCTAAGCCGCACCCAATTTTTAATATTTTCAACACTGTAAAAAAAGTGTGGCTTAGATTCAACTAAATACAGGATTAATGCGCAGGGTATCCGAAATTTACAACTGAGTTTCATTCCAACTATAAGTTCTTCAATCGTATTCAAATATTTCAGCAATATCTTCATTCAAACGAGTTGTAGTAGCAGCGGCAGCTCCCCTTCAGGGGGCTCACCTTCTTTAGGTGGGTACGGGTGTCACAATCCCGAGGTACCCTAGTGATATTTTCCTTTTCCCAAGGGGTTTACTATCTTTGGTAAACACGGGTGTCACGACCCCGGGGTACCCCAGTAATCCTCTATTTTTTCGACCCTTCATCTTGTCATCCAATTTCTCCTTTTCCCGTCCAGACCACAGACCTATGAATGTTTGGTGCAGTATAGCCAAAACCAGCTCTTGCGCCATAAAACACCACACTCACTCGCAGCGGCAGCTTAGTAGTCATGGTCACGGACTCGCAGCAGGCGTGTCCTGAGTTCGAGCCAGACAACATTGAAGACCCATTATTCACGTTAAATATATCGAAGCTAAACTCCTGCCCGTTGATGTGGTGTAAAAATTAGGAGAGGTGGTGCCAGCTCAGGTGTCGTTCTCGTCACTTGACCATGGATCAAAATTACAAGGTCAGTCATCGATAACCCTCGAGCAGCTTTATTATGCGTTTCAAATGTAACTCTCACTCACTCAAACGAGTTATAAAAATTGTACACAGACACAAAAAATGTCAATCAATATAAGTTTAAATATTGTACACATAACTGAAAAATATTTTGTATGCACTCCATTGCATGTACTAAAAACAAATACAATCTGAAACTGCATCATGTAAGAATTGTAATGGTTATTTGCTTTGCTTTTGTCAAAAATCGAAAAAAAAGTATGTAACTTTTTTTTTACAAATAGAAAAGAGAAAATGCGGCGGGAGAGAAAATGTAGAAAGATTTTCATAAAAAAACAAACATTATATCTCCTATTTTCCAAGTATATATTCTCCGATATAAGTCTCAAATATTTCCAGACGTATGTTTTATTTTGTTTTAAAATTATTTATAATGTAAAGCATATATTTGGTGCTCAATAAAATAAAACACATTCCTGCTATAAAAATTTGATTGTATTTTTTAATGCTTCTGAATCTTTAAACAATATTTTTAAAAATATAGTCGCAAAATTCATTTGCTTAATTTCGAATATTTTCACTGTTAATGTTGTTGTTATACCTTTATAAATTTTGTGAAAAATGGTGCCTTACACCCGTGGGTTTATTGAGTGTTTCTTAACGTCACATCTCAAGCAACGCAAGGACTATAGGCGACGGACTTCATAGCTCTGAACCACTGTCAAGTGACGAGGACGACATCTAAACCGGCACTCCACTCTTATTTGAAATGCTCCCCTCTACACGACAGGTTTACAGTGGCATCAGAACTCGAACCTGCGATTCAAAGACAATGGCCACGAGCTCGAGACCATGACCACTAGGCTACCACAGCCGCATTTCACGATCAGAAGAATAACGATAACAACTCTAGTAAAGAAAGATCATAATAGTCAAAAAATGGAGTCTTTCTGTTGCATCTTTTCTTTTATATACAGTGAATATCGTTTAACACGAAACTGAAATATTATTTCGTGTTAAAGGATATTTCAAAAAGAAACATATATTCAACAAAATTAAGTTTATTAGAGTGCATTTTATTTACATAGATATGTATATATGCATGTATTTAATAAAATCAATGAAACAAAAACATTCACAAGAACTTAATGAAATGGAATACAAAATTTAGCAATTCCAGAATTTTTCCAAGTTTCCGTTTTTGTCCTCTGTTTTTGATCAACAACTTTAAGAAGCTCCATCTTCATTTTAAGCGAAATTGAAGTATGGTCGTAAGAAAAATTATTCTAAAATAGAAAGAAACATGTAATATAAAAAAAAATTAAGTCAATTCCTACTTAGATCAAAACAGAAAAATTTTATTTTAGCTACTTTTGTTAAATAGTTACAATTAATATAAATATGTATATACATAGGACAGAATCACAACATTAAGTGATAATTAATTTTTATTAATTATCATTAAAGTTTCGTATTGTCATCCAAAACAATCGTGTATATAAGATTTCAATTCAACTGAATGCTTTAAAACGTGAGAGAAAAACATTTTCAAGTTTTGACACAAATCGCCAAAAGGGTCACTAAGACGCCAAAAATGATTCCAGCGTGGTTGTATTTGTAATTCTTTAAATAATTAGTTTTAATCAATTAATTTTTATTAATTATAATTAAATTACTGTATTGTCATCCAAAATAATCATGTATATAAAATTCCAGCTCAATTCAGCGCTTTAAAATGTATTTTATTAACGATTGAAAATTCCACCAGAATAAACAATTATATAGAGAGTGTGAGCTCATAGTAGGGATTGAAAAAAAACCGAAAACTCACTGATTTTTACTTACACTGCGATGTATTCGTCACAGAATTCCAAAACCAACTGATGAGAGATGAGATGTTTTTGTGTGACGTTTGTAGGGATGGAGGATGAAAGTAGCTTAGATAAACAAAATTGGCTCGTACCACAGGCTATTCCGAGGGTACTTCAAAGCCAAGTTAGCCTTCTTTTCAACGAAACATGTCAAACCTCCTCTCTTACATTTCACACCCTTCTTAAATCTCGCCTTCGCGGCTGGTGTTTTCAGCATTTTGTTCAATCCCAGAAGGGTAAACTTTTCGTGTTAAGCTATTTTCGTTTCGTGCTAAGAGAAACAAAAACACATGAAAATACCTAATAGTTTGTCGGGATTGTTGTATTCTTTCATGTTGACCGATATTTCGTCTCAAGCGTTTTCGCGTTAACCCTTTCGTGGAACATTTATTTCTCTTTTGAATTTCCCTTAGTTTTTTTTTATGTTTTTTTATTATCAATTAAAAAAATAGCATTTAAGGAAATATATTTTATTTTGCCGAATTTTATGTTTATTTTTAAATTTTAGGGGTGAGAAAAATACTTTCCAAGGAACCCTTCGCCGTCATAAAGAAAATAAAACTTAATGGTGATTATTTGACATGAAAAGATGATTCCATGTTGCAAAGCACAAAGGTACATTACACTCTACGCGCATGTAGCGAGTCCTCTTTTCGTGTATCTTTCTGAAAAACTTTTCCTAAATCGTCTGTAGTTGGAAACCATCTTCGGCATATGATTTCCAACACTGGCTAAGTGTACATCATCCGGAACTACACACTTCTTTCCTTGGACGCTAGAAGGACATTTTTTTTTCCTTTTTCTTGAGGAATATCCATCTATTAACTGATGATCTTGAGCTATAGGGAATGTTAACTGGTCTAAACTTTTGTTTTTTGTTCACTTGCCACGGTATGAAACTATTTATGCCGGCAAGGTCAATAAGAAAATAAAAGGTACGTTTCTACCATTTTACAGATCTTCTTCTTATTGGTATATTTCGTCTCTTTGATCGAAGTGATCAGTCCCTCCCATGACATCGTTATATACAGCGACCGTTTTTGAACAAGGTACTTCTTCTGTAGTACCATCTTTTTTTTTCGTCCAATTTACAGAAGTCATAATGGCGGGATTATGTGCAGTAGCGCAAACTTTTTAAGCGGGAATTAGTCTTCCCATCATTATAATAGAAAAACCAATATATTTATTATAAGGGGTTTTGCATTTCATACAGGTGTAAGATCATGTAAGTGGGAAGTAATCTTCCTAAGGCCCACGAAAGGGTTAAACGTATTTCACTGTACTTATTTAAAATTACTTCATTTTATAGTCTTTGAAAGAAATTGGATACATTAGTATTTTAAATTTATATGATAAAAAAAAACGAAGATTAAAAAAAACACACTTAATTCCTTATAAACAGTGTTTGCTACTGCTAAACAATTGTGCCGACGTCATTTAAATCGCGAGCCTTAAAAATAGTATCCGAAATGTAACTGTTCGACAACATCGAACAACTAAAAAATTAGCATAATACAATGTAACAAAATTCAACATAAGAGAAATAGGTTTTATTTCCTGTTGGGACTCTAGAAAAGCTTTAGTGACGCGAAAGGAAATATCAAGAGCGTCAGTTAATGTTTCCAGAGCTGTATGCAATTAGAAAGAAAACTTTATAAATAGGCATTTACAATATAAATCCTTAGTCTCCCTAGCGTTTCAAGAACCAATTTAATATTCCCTTTCTCTTTTCCCTATTTCCCATTAAAAAAAGGAGAAAAGGAATAAAAACAGGGGAGAGGGAAAAAAAAAGATAAGACAATCCGATAAATTCTGGTAAGATTTCCAGCCAATTGTTTCTTCTGTTGGATCAAAAGCGTCGACTAAATACTTACGAATACTGGCATAAAATAAAAGAGAGAGGGAATAAAAAAAAGGAAAATATCACAAAAATTCCCTAAGGATCGGAAAGTGAGTGGGAAGAAAATTAGCCATTGGTAGCGAAAATTGAAAACAAAGAGAAATGGGGGAGAAAAAGATAGGGATTTTTTTACTTTTTTTATTCGTATAAAGCGAGTTCATTTTTTTTCACTGTCCCCTTTCGTTTTTTGAAGGCTGGCATCCGTCATTAAAGTAGACACTTTTGTTTTTCCCATTTTTCCTGAATCCTGATTTCGGAAGACGGGAAATTCCTCTTTTCGTAATTGAAAAGAAGTCAGTGAAATCTCGAAAATTCCCGTTTTAATGAGATTTTAAGTCGGATTCCCTGCGATTTGAATTTATTCCGACGGAGATTCCTACTCATTATCTTGAATGAGAGCTGTGCAGAAGGAACTCTAGAGAATACTTCAAATTTGTGTATTTCTTCATGAAAACGCTAGCTTTAACAGAGAAAAGGGTGGATATATATTTGAGAAGTTTCTGAAAAGTATTAAAAATCCTCCCAGCGTTTTCGCATACGCGTAATGTTTTTGAACATTTATTTGACTTTTTGTATTATTTCGCATTTTATTTTAGTCAAATCGCTAAAAATTGTTTTTAATCTAATTAATGAGATATATCCTTCGAGCGTTTTTCGAACAAAACGAAAAGAAAAGCACTTATAAATTATAACCAACTATTTCTTTTCCCTGTGGAAAAAGATATCTTCAATTTAAAGAAGGTGTTGATACTCTTAGCTATTTTTTAAGGAAAACATTTTTTTGAAAAAAATGTTTATTACTTATTTCAGATATGTCTCATAATAAACCAATCGTTTTAATTTACGTTTCGCTTTATAGCAAATAATAAATTGATAAAAAAATGTAACGAGAAATACTTTAAAATATTAGTCAGTAAAGCCAAATAAAACATTTTAATTGGGATTCAGATGGATAAATTTATTATTTTTTGGAAAAAAAAAATTCAAACGTATAAAAATAAATAATTATTTAAAGATATTTTTCGGGCTATTTATTAAATATAATTATGCTCAGTAATAAAATGCCTATTTATTTTATTCTGTGCATATATAAATCCTCTAATTCATATATTTTGTTATAATTTATATGCTTAGAAAACATTTATGATACTTTTGTTACATACAACAAGAGATGTAAGAAAATAATAAACTCTTTTCTTATTATTATGCATTTATTATACTTTACTACAGTTAACTAGATATGTTTACATGAATATTATGTCATGTCGTAATCCATATATACTCGGGGGGAGGGAAATGTCTCTTAAATATCTTTAAATTAGTGAGGTATCATTACAAACCTTGAAATAATTTATTATGACGTAAGTTTATGTAATTATTCATTTGTTTATTCTTTTCGCATGCATTAAATTTCCAACAAAGATAATCTTCACTTTGAAACTAATATTATTCTAGGTATTTTTCCGTTTCACTGGTGCAGGCAATAAAGTCGCCAAAAATGATACAACCGATGCCAAACAGAATATTCCCCCTGGTAACCATTTACAATCACATTTTCAAAACAAGGCGTGGTCTTTTCCATGAGTAGCATTTTTTTTCATAATATGTCAAAAATAAATGAAAAACCAATGAGAACAAATGGTTATTTTTTTTTTATTTTGTATAAAGTAAAACTGTTGTATAAAAATGTGATAGAGAATAGAAATAATATGACTTTATATCTTAAATAGTCTATACCAGGGGTCGGCAACCTATCGCACGCGGGCCACACGTGGTACAATTCTCAGTGGCACTCAGCACTACTCTACACTTTTGTCGATTTTTGAGTAGATGGAAGTTGATAAATTTGTAACAAACCTCTCTCTCTCTTATTTGACAAACATATTCAGAATTATAGACATTTACGTAATTACGAAAATATCTGAAAGATAACTCTAAAGATAATTTACAGCTATTTTGTAAATGATTGAATGTCATTGCTGGGGAGATTTAATTGTTTGAAGAGAGAAAATTGCTTGTATACTCTGCTTTCAGCTTTTGTGTTTCTACATATCTAAATAAAAAATCTTCCCTCATATGAAAAAAATTTCGAGTCCGCAGAGAAATTGTATAACAACTGAATACTCAGAATCGTGTTAAATTGAAAGTCCCACAATATACCTCTGATTTTGCGGTATGAAGATAGAGCGGTGCAAGCACTAGGTTTGAATTAAAAATTTTATTTACCTTTTTATTTAACTCTAACGAAGGAAAATATTTATATTTTTTTTGTGTATTTCTTATTTTAATAAATATGTTTAAAAAAACATGTATGTAAATAAATATATTTAAAAAAACATAATGTATGTAATTTTTTTTTCTTGAAGAAATAGTTATATTTTATGACATTTATTTTTACGCTTAGAAATATCTTTAAATGATGAAAAAAATTATAATATAAAATTAAAAATCTCTATATCATTGACCTTTATTCTCTAACTTTGGATGCATTATAGTGGTAATCGAATTGTATCAAAAATATCCTACTGTGTGGCACTCTGAATCATATTTATAGATTGGTTTGGCAAGCCCAAGCTAAAACTTTGCCAATCCCTGGTCTATAAGGTTATATGTACGAATCAACTTCCATGGAAAATGTTCTTAGAAATACGCATGTTTCTTCTAAAGTTTTGTATTTTATGATTTTCTTTTTGTTTGAATTTGTAAACTTTTTATTTTAATTTGTTAAAAAAAGTACTTCATCTTTGCCAGTTTTCTCACTTGGAATTGAATTAGTAAAGTTGCCTAGTTTTTAAATTCTTCTGTGTCGGTTTCACATCAATAAATCTAAACATATTTTGCTCTAGGCCAAAGATATAAGACATTAACTTCTACTAAACATCAAAACAAGGAGGAATTAATACATTGATAGCTAACTCCTCTTTTTATTCTAAGTATTTATAACTTCTCCATAACATTCTCCGCAACATCCTTAACATTCTCCAAAAACAAAAGCGTAATTCGAAATATTGAAAATTATTTTAGAAAAATTACCTTAGAAAAAAAATAGAGAAGTAATAGCACACTTCTGATCTAATAAAATGTTTAAAATACAACAAATTAACAGTTGCAATTTTTAAAAATAAAAACTGATTCTTCTGCCAAAGAAAAAATATTTATCATAAATAATTCCTGAGATATGCATCTTTTTTCTCTGCCAAGAAAAATTTTTAAAAAAAGAGTTTTATGAACTACTTTTCCTTAAATATCTTTCCATCTCAAAACTTTTCAATAATAATAAGCAATATATAGAAAAAATTTAACTGTAAAATACATTTTTTTAACGAATTACACATAAAAGTCTAAAAATACAGGTAATAAAAGCAAGGCCAAGTCTTACTACCCCTCAATGTGTCTGTCTTCATTTTCCATGACGCCATTGCATATACTGGGCATTATTTCCAAAAATGTTTAATAAAATTTCTGCTTAATTTTATTTTATACCTGTTTTACCACACTCCGCTGGCATTCTGAAGACTTTTTTCTCAAATATTTTAGTCAAGATCATCCCACAATAACTCGATTGGATTGATGCCAGATGAATGTAATGTGGCTGATCCATTATTTTCAGCTCATCCGACAACTCCAGCATAGCAAAATGTTTTTTCTATGTTATGAGGAAATGTTTTGGATTATTTTCCCACGTTTCAAAAAATTTTCTGACCAAGAGCAAAAGATACAGAAAAATGTTTAATGTAGAATTTTGCCTTTTCTGTTTAGTTTTTTCTTATCCACTGAAATTTTCTTAAGCCCCTACAACCTTCATTGGGCCTTACGTAGTGCAAAGATGAAATTATTTTAAATTCATGTAGACAATGCTCAACAACTTGAGATGTAATAGTTGTAATTTAGTTGATCGGATACCGAAACTGAAATATTTCAGAGGCACTTTTACTGATTATGCATTGTCTTCAGATGAAAATGTATAATTTAATGAATAATTAATAAAAACTCAGGGGTGAACATATGACGACTAAACATAATCTTACGAACATATAACAACTTAATCTTCATCTTAAATTGTTCGAACACCAGATTCAAGGAACAGATATTCCATAAACGTTTTAGATGTCGTAGTTGGCCTTCGGCCAAATCATGCAGCTCAAAATGTATCTAGAGCAAATGAAAATAACAAAATCTTATGATTATATCATAAACATGCTTCTTAAGTGGTGCTAAATGACTAAGTAAAAATTTAGACGAATTTTGTGGTCGATTACTAGAACCCAGAAATTACTAAGACTTATTTTGCGTAACAAATTTAAAAAATAACTTTGCAGAATAGATATCTTGCTTGTAAATAGAAAACTTTATAAACAACTATAAAAAACTTGATAATATGCAATCGAGTTTAACAAAGAGTTCTAACAAATAAATTAAATCTCACTCTTCCTCGATGAGCGATCCCAAATAAAATCTCCAGATGAACGTACCAATAAATTAGATGAATCTGAAAATGCTAAAAAGAAAGCTCCACTTTAAACCTAAAAACGGAGAAAACTTGCTGGATCTAGACAAAATAACAAGACTTATCCTTTCAATTCTAAGAATGGAAGAAAAAATAGTACACAAACTAGAGAAAAGAAAATAATAATTGTAAACAATTCTACTTTGCAACATGCAAACTATCACAACCCCTCATTACCATCATACAGATAACAAAAAAAATTAGCTGCGATATACCAAGAATGTTTCTGCTTAATAACTTAAGTTTCAAAAAGAACACATTCCATAGCTGCTGTCGAAGTGAAATTCAATGAAACTGTCTTAGACATTGATTGACGTCACTTGACCATGGTTCAAAATTACGAGGTCCGTCGCCAAAAACCCTCAAGTAGTTGAATCATGTGGCATTAATATTGACTCACTCACTAGTCATAAATTGAACTGGAAGTTTAATTTGTGAAGATCCTTATACTAAACTTCATGTATCCGAATTGGAAAAGGAAAGTATTAAAATATCAAGAATTGTGGAGAAATTCAGATGTGAAAAAAAGACACGAATAAAATATCAAAATATCAAGTTATAAACCATGCAGTTGATGCTTTGAGCGTAAATGGACATTTAATTGAAATTATCTATTAAAGAAACAAAGGAACACTTAAAAAAAATTTTCAATTATCCCCAACGCCGTCCATGTAGAAAGAAATTTAGTATATCTGAAGAACATAGAGTTCATTAAAACAGTGACGAACATTAGCAAAAAACAGTTCCATTATTTGAGAGGTTTGAAATTTATATTGAACCAGTGAAAATTTATAAATAAAATTAAACTTACGATAAGAATAGAAAATTAGCTATAAAGTGCAGAATTTATGAGCTTGTTACCACCAAGTTAACCCAGTTCTCGAAAGTGCTTCGATTGATTGATTATTAACGTCGCACTGTTTAGCTACACGAGGGCTTTTGGCGACGGGCCACGCGTAATTTTGAACCATGGTCAAGTGACGTGGACGACACCTGAGCTGGCACCCCCCTCTCCTAACTACCATACCACACCCACGGGAAGAAACTGCTTCGAAGTTACACCCTAAATCAGAGATGGTGAGCCTTTATGGATCACTGTGCCATTTTGTCTAGAGAAATGTTTGGTGAGGTGCCTTCGAATAATTTTGACTTCTAATTATTGGGAAAATAATAAAATTAAATACTAAAATTTCAAAACTCTTTATGCACCACGAAAAAATGCATTTTGCACTGTATAGTAGTAAATGTTTTAGTTATACGTGTAATTCATATTACAAGGTAACATTAGTGTAACTTTTGATGTTGCATATTGAATTTCCAATAACTTATAATAGGAATGTAAGATGTTACTTTTAGCAGAATGCATGCTGAATTGGAGTCATCCGTAAAACGGTTTCTAAGGGAGGCTTTAATGTTATTCATCTCTGAAAATAATGACTTGCAAGCATAGGCAGATGAAAACATTGTTATAATAACATGAGTCAGCTTCTTCACACAGTTAGATGTATCTGGAATCGAATTCCATGATTCCAAACTTTCATTACTGGCATTTTTACTATACATCAATTCCAACTTTTCCCTTGTTTTAATAAATTTTTAAATCCGTATTGAACTATATTGAAAATCAATCAGTTGCGTATCAAATTCTTCAATTTCCAACCAGTAGAACTGGAATAAATTTAATTTATCAAATAAAGTCACACAGGGAACAGAATAAATATGAGAATATCCGCAAAGTATTTGAACTGAGAACATCTCGCTGAAAATTCCTTAGTTTAAGAATCAATTACAGAAATAAATTCTTTTACAACTTTTTCTCTTCGTCTGGTTTCTCATATCTAAATCTTTGATATTTTTTCAAGTTTGGGAAGTACCTGTAACTTCTTGTAATAATATCGTATATGAAAACACGCAGTTTGGCGTCAAAAGCATGAATGTGATCCCTCATGAAGATTACTTCATAGTGAACTTTGTTATTTTGAACTAAATTACAAACTATTTTAATCGGTTGCGTGCCCAAAACATTGTGCCACTGATTCGCCATCCCTACCCTAAATATTAAGAACCAGGTAAAGTCAACTGAACACATAACTACATAAGCGGACTTAAAGAAACATTTGATTGATTATAGGTCGGGAAAATATTCTAATGTATTAATTATACTTTGAATATTGGCAACGGGCAGGATTTCTTTGTATTTATCAAACCGTTATTTTTTCTGTGTGTGTGTTTTACAAAATTAAAATATGTAGAGTTTGAAAATTTTGTCAAAATTAAACATGTTTCCTGAAAATATAAAAAAAACATAATACCATAACCCTATAAAATAAAATATTTATCTGCTTCGTTGGAAGCTCTTCAACATTTTAGAGAAGGTAAAATTAATATTGAAAAAAGTCGTTAATCTTCAAAATAGCATAAGCTCAAAACAAGGAAATCATTTATAGATAAAATTTCTCATAAAAATACTTCCAAAAGACCCTGGATTTAGAAAATGTGAAAACCATAAAAAATTTTTAAAAGATATGTTTTGAAAAGAAACGAAATGTATAATCTATACATATAAATAAAAATAAAGTGTCTGCTTGTAATTTGAAATTAACAGCTTTTTACTAAATGCATTTAAAAGTATATAAGGTACTTATATGAAAAAATCAATTTTTAAAATTTGTGTCTGTTTGTTCCGGATAATCTCTGAAACGGCTAGACCAATTTTGACGAAACTTTCACTGGAAGATTGTTAATGTTACAAGGAATAACTTAGGCTTCTTTTATTATGAAAAACACTAGGGTTCCGGGAAAATAAAATTAAAACCAATGAAATGGTGAACAATATCCGTTTCAAATAGGGATCATTTATTTCAATCGACAGTGTCAAAGGTCATGCATCCTTCTCACCCCTTGCTTGCGGCTTTGTTTCATCCAACTCAGTCCTCACCCCATCAACAAAGTCAAAGGTCAAGCGTCCCTCTCCCTCCTCCCTGCTTGCAGATTCGTTTCACCCTAGTGTTTTTAGACCGGTTTTGAACTGACTATTGTATATAGAGAGATAGTTCGGTAAATTTTTAATATTGTATATAGAGAGATTGTTCATTAAATTGTGTGTGTGTGAATATTGTATATAGAGATTTAATATTAACGTATACACAAATCCAGATACAAATTATTTACACTATTTTAAGAGTTTATTACACAAACTTTGTAACTATGTGTTATTTTTGATGAGCAGAAGGAAGGGGTTTTTTAAAAATCGACCCACAACAAAGTTACGGGCGTTATAAATTTAAAAAAAATTTTTTTTTATCAGCTGTTATATCTACAGACTTAAAATTAAGCAAACATGGTTTTTTAATTTAGCTGAGATATGCAAAAAGCTTTTTTTTTTAATTTACAATTCCCGTAAAATTAACTGATTAAAAACTCCTTTATCCTTCAGTCTGTATTGTTAAATTTTTCAATTCACCCGTGCGAAGAACGTATATACCAGCTAGTCTAAAATAAAAGCGTTCTTATTTCAAAAAACACCTAACAAGGCACCCAAAGGAGCCGTTCATTTTAAAGTAGGAAATGGACGATGAATAGATGGAATGTGATGTAATATAGAATGGAATTGAAGAAAAACATATATCACAAATCAAAAGCCTATTACAAACGTATACATAAAGAAAATTATTAAGATAGCCGTGATCCAAACAGTTTCTTATACATTTTTTAACATTATTAATTTTGATACTATATTTATTAACTTAATAACAAATACACGGCAAATAATTAAGAGTAACAATTCTATAAATAGATAAATTAATATTGTTATTCCAGAAAGGAACTTTAATAATATTAAAATTAAAAGCATACTTTTTTTATCAAAGAGTATTACTATTTAATTAATTGCATTGCAATTTGTATATTATTACATATATCAAAAATCCCTTGAGGTATACAAAGGTTATACACCTGCCTGTTAATTTATCAATCAATTTAAATTATTTCTTGGTTATTGCTGAACTCTTTACATTTTTAATAAATCAGAAAATAAAAAAGTAGATTAATATTTGTAGATGAGGGGAATATTTTGATTTTAATAGTCATAATAAACCTTTTTAATTAATTTAGATATTCTTAGAAGTAATTTGATTTGCTTTGTGGAATTCTGTTGTAAAAAAAGAGCCAACCCTTTGATAATTCTTATCTTCTTTCTCTCTCTCTCATTTTTATTAAATGCAATCTCATTAAATCTTGTAAAACAATAAATCAAACTAGCTTAAAAAATTGAACTTTATATCTGAATAAAAAAATAAGTTTTAATCCCCAAAGAGGTTGTGATATTATAAATCAACTAATAAAAAATACATTTTTAATATTTTTTACTTAAGAAATTCTTTTATAGAATTCTAAGTGGTGATATATATATATACTACCCCTTTCGCTGGGTATTTCATAACGTTGTACGAATATATACTGTTTACGAGTTCGAATGTATTGAAAAAAATTCTTATAACTCTCACCTCTTGATTTAAAAAGAGCAATATTTGAATTTTTAAAACTAAAATAGAATTATATTTTACGCTCCCGTTACCCCCTCACTCAAAGTGGATTTTCATAAAACCCATTTTTAATGGATCTTTGCTCAATAAAATAAACATGGTTGCAAAACTTGAAGTTTAAATCTAATAGTTCAAAAACGGAAATTTTTTTATCAACAAGACTCGTAACCTCTTTGGAGATTCGATTTCCGTTCGACTCGTACTTAGCGTGTATCAATTTAACAACAACAACAACAAAAAAGTAAATTATAGTTTAAAAAAAAAACTAAAAAAACACGCTTTTATAGTTAATCGAACTAAGTTGTAACTTAATATTTTTGTCGCCATATCTGGGAATCGGATCTGAAATTAGTCGTCAGATGCGGGATGGGATCTGATAATGGGAAAGCTTTAATCCTGATGATCCTAATCAGGACAATAGTATAAAATTAGGAAATCATTTTATTGCCATCGGTCCTTTGCAATTCAGAAAAATTTCGAATTAATCTGACCTTTTAAGGTATCCGACTACGATCGGAACCATGATTTTGCAAAAGCGTATAAATGGATAATATTTATGATATTTAGTGTCACTTAGATTAGAAAATGTATATAAAATTGTTTTAAGAATAGTATTACAAAGAAAATTTATTTAAGTACAATATTTTGACAAAAAATGAACATAGAATGACCCATTTTCAAAATGTTCTCCTTTTGTGAAAAATGCTTGTATTATAATAATACTTTGCCTGTATATAGCTCAGATTTCTGTACAGAGGCTCAACTAGAATTTTTGAAATATATAACTTAGAAGTGGGTTTATCCATGTTTTACGACAACAGAGGGGAGCAATTTTAAGAAAAAAACACCGATCATTATTTCAATGGGTTGTAACTCTGAAAATAATGTGAATTTTTCAAAATTCATAATTGAGCCTCTGTACAGAGGTCTGATCTATATACAGGCAAAATATTATTATAATAGAAGCATTTTTAACAAAAGGAGAACATTTTGAAAAAAGGTTATTCTAAGTTAATTTTTTGCCGAAATATTGTATTTCAATATTTTTTTTTGTCAAAATGTCTTTAAGACAGTTTTATACATGTCTTCTTATCTAAGTGACACTAAATACCATGAAAATTATCCATTTATGCGCTTTTTTTTTAAATCACGGTTCCGAACGTAGTCGGATACCTTAAAGTGGGTAAAAATGGAGTTCATAGTTACATACAAGTGAAGTTTAAAAAAGAGTATTAAAAGCATGTATGTCTTGTACATGGGTGGCCAATCCAACTGAAAAATTGCGGGTCATTTCGGAAAAACATTACAATCCCGTGGGATATATATTTATATTAGATTTGGACCCCTTACATATATTTATTGAAGTGAACATTTAAAACTGAATGAATTATTATTATTGGTTTATTATTTTTCATGTATACAAATATAGATAGTATAATAATTATAATGCAATGATCAAAAAAATAATGTTTAATTTATTTAAATAATGAGATATTCACACAATTCTTTCTCTCTCACTTCGTTTTTATACGTCGATCTCAACGCGTGTATTACCACATCGAAATTGATGTTACAAGTTTGAGCGCAATTTATGTTCGTTTTCGAAAAAACGACTCGCAATTGTATAAGTTGAAAAAAGTTATAGGAATCAGGTGTGATGCTGCGGGGTATCACTGAAATGCAATACTGATCAATTCTAAGTATCTATAAAAACAGAAGCAACGTGATAAAATAGAAAAAAATTATGGGCTTTATTAGCTGCAAAACACTACACTAAAAATAAAAATATTGCATAGAATAATCGTATTTTGTAAAGTTGTGAAGAATCTCGAGGGTCGCAAAATTACTCACGGCATGCCGTAGGTTGGCCACCCCTGAACTAGTAGTTCGAAAACGGGATTTTTTTTACTTCTATTCCCCAATAACTTCTTGGTCCCCTCCCCATAGAAGTCAATTTCCGTGAAATCCGTTCTTTGTGGAACGTAATTCATTTATATATTTAAACTAATTTATTTTTTTTTAAGCTTATATTGAAAGAATATTATTTTTTCGATTAATTAATATTTACTATTACATGGATACATACTAATAAAATAATAACAAAATACCAATGATTTATAAAATACACAACATTCTACACAAAAATTCATTATTATTCTATAATTTTAATACATAATCTACTAAACATAAATTTGTTACGAAACATATACTACACTAAAATGAATACACTAAATGATATATTTAAACTATACACTATAAAATAAAGTAAAATACAGCTTTAAATTGTCTACAGAAATGTAACAAAATTTTATTACTCATAGTACAGTGCATAGCATATTACAACGACTATGTAAGGACGTACTAAACATTTTATTAAGCTTTAAATATTGTTCAACTTACTATAAAGTTTTCGTTTTTACTAAGTCCGCAAACTTCTTGGTGTTTTTGTCGAAGAAGGTTGATGAACTAAAATGTAATGAATAAATTTTAGAAAGAGATTTTGGTACTCAAAATTTTGCACTGAAAAGGCTATAAACAAAACTATATATTCGTATTAAAATGAATCTCTTATCAATGCACTAGAAATAAATCAAAATTTCAAAACTGTCAACAATTTTTAAAAAAACTCGAAGAAGGAGTATTTATTGTTTTTGTTTGTTTTTTTAAATTTTTATTAACTTAAAAATCTTCCAATATGATTTGTATCATCCTAGTAATGCAACATATAAATTGTAAACTTTTATATAAATTTCATTCAATTCTAACCAAAAAAAAAAATTGAATGCATTTTTATTAATATAATGTTATTTAATTTTATTTCTGTAATGTGTTTTAGATTCATTGCTTGAAACAGTTTCATCTCTCCAATACGTTTTTTAATGAGTTCTTTCAATATAAAGAAGAAAACTGTCGTTTCTTTTTGCTAAAAAACTACATTAAAATAGAATATTCCCTTAATTTTTTTAAATATTATACAAAAACTTGATCTGTGTAAAAATTGAAGAAAAATGCCGTGAAATAATGTATACATAAATTAAGTAAATGTAAATAAAAAAATAAATGTAAAGCTAAAAATAAAGGCCGTACAAAGAAAAGTAAAGTATATTAAAAAGTAATTAAATTTTTAAGGAAAGATATTAATTTTATATTAGAAAATGATTAAATGTATGGAGAAGTTAAACTTGTATTCCTATTGATAGTATTTTCGATATACACATTAATTTAATTCTAAGACGTATAAAATTTTGCAATTGTAAAAAAATGCGAAATTTAAATTTATTGTATTATTTTCAGAATAGGAATTTTTATAATGTAAGTAGTTGTAAAAGAAAAAAATATTCTACAAGTTATATGTAAATATGTTTTTATTTTTTTATGTTACACTTAAATTAAAATAATTCTTTTAAAACCAAAGATAGTATTAGTAACATCAGACAAATCTGCAAAGTTCTTATTCATCGCTGTCCTTTATTATCGAGTGTTTTAAAACCCTCTAAAATTAATTTATAATATACGTACATGTATATTTCAAAAGGAAAAGGAAATATTTTGTCGAAGGACAAAATTTTCATTTTCTTTCAAACTAAAATAAAAAATATATTTATTCCGATTTGTGAAAAAAAACTGAAGGATTCCTTGATTTATACCATGTTTTATATCCTGCTTTCAATTCAATATTGTAATATGTTTACTTCTAGTGCTATTTTCAATCTTTACCTAACATTCTACTCTGAATATCTAAATCGACAATAAGTTATTTTTAGATTTTAATATTGCTTCTCTGTCAAAATATCAATATTTGGTTTCAAATTTCCATTCAATATATTTTTATGTATTTGAATTTAAAATTTTCTTGTCGCTTTATTTATTTTTTTTTCGATTTATTTATTTTCTGTTTCTTTCAAGATAACTTTTTACTCTCTTCACCTTTACTTACTCTACATTTATCTACTCTACATTCACTTACTCTTTACATTGATTTACTCTACATTTGCTTACCATTTATGATTACTTACTATTTATGACTACTTACTCTTTATTTTTACATACTCTTCATTTAGTTACTCTTTACATTTCACACTCTTTACATTTACTTCAATTTTAATCTACCAATATTGTTTTGTTACTATGGATATTAATTAGAAGAAGTTATCCCGTTATTCTCCCTTCAGATATATATATTAAAGTTCTTCAATAAGTCCTATAAGATCCTTACAGTCCATGAATTTTCAAAGGTAAAAAAGCGTTGAGAAAAAGAGAAGGATTTCATGAAAAAAAAAAGTCATTTTAATTATCAGAAGCACACATACAAAACTTGTTAGGTCCAGTATTTTCTTTCTTTTAAAAATATATTAAATAAGTTCCATTTGTGTGTAGCAAATATCTATATCAGGATCATTTTACACCAAAACATACCAAGAAGAAAATGAAATCGGGAAGAAACAGTGTGAAAACATCCCAAAGCCTAAAAATTGTCTTAAAATTTTGAATAATTTAAATTCCATTTTTAATTATATTTTGAAACTTTATTATGTACTCTATAACATAAAAAACGATACATCGAGAAGGAGTAATCCAAATTGGGCGAAATTGTGTACACCAAGGATGTGAAACTCAAAGGCTGACTTTGGCGAAATAAACGAAGTTTAACTTAAAGTGGGCCACAATGAAAATCAAAATTCATAGAAACGTAGGTTTATTTCTAATAACACATTGTAATAAACATATATGAAAGAACAAAAAAAAATTAATATATACGTCATGACACTCGATATCTCTTCTCTGCTACTGTCTTACTTCAGGAAAAATTTTGATATTTTATTATACATTATTCTGTGTCAATATATTGAACGGCTCGCACAAATGTTCATTGTGGGCCACATGCAACCCGCGGGCTGAGAGTGTGACACCTCTGGTGTACACTCATGTCCTATGATAGAATATGCAAATCATTAACTTTTGACATCAAGGATTCAGAGCATACAAATGGCCTTCCAATACTAAGGTATAACTTCCTTGCAAATGTGGCTCAGTCCACCGACGTGCATGATATCAATGACACATTGATAGATTTTCGAACATTATGAGCAGATGTCAGTATCTGAAAGGGGACGGGAAATTGTACTAAAGGAAGTAGGGTGGTCAAATTGCAAATTTACTTGACGTTTGGTTAAAGATTTGGTGCCATTCAATGATGTTCGCAAAAATGGTAGTACCATGACAGTACAAAGAGTCAAGAAGCTAGCGATTAACTATAAAACCGAGGACAGAATAATTATCCGAAACGCCTTCAAAGCCTCTGATCAGTAGTGTAAAATACACCCCGTCAACTCCCGCATCGCGGGGAATGCTCAGGGTTCCAGAGTGCCCAAAGCCTGACTGCCTACTATTGTAAAACTCAACTTTGGGGGCCCAAAACCTGACTTTGCAGGGGTTGTCCATATGTTCTCATTACGCCACTGCCTCTCATGTATCCTTAACAATCATCCTACGAGTAACAAGGACACCAGTGGTTGCAATTATCATCAAGAGTCTACTCAGCAAAAAACGGCTGATATCTCGGACTATCCCTTAGCATTTTACGTGGCGAATTTGTAGTGGTGCCAGGAACATTCGGCTAGGAATCTCAGGGATAAAAAACTGTTTCAGCAATGAGTCCCCCTTTAAACTCCTTTCCGATAATCAACGAATATGTTTTAGTAGACAGTAATAACAGCGGTAAGAAAACTTGATTGCCGTCCGCCACACACACCGACAACTAGGTGCTATGGTATGGGCTGCAGTTTCATTTGATAACTAGTTAGATTGGCCTCCTTAGCAATCTTACATCAAGCGCGAAAGTCTACACACCGTAGTATTGTCATTTTCTTCACGGACTTGCGGGCTTAACTATTGATAATGTCCAGCTGCACATGGTGTGCCTTTCTCTCTACTGCTTGTTCACGTTTTTTTTCCAATATTCCCCTCACCGGAGAGATTACAAGTCTTTTCACGATAGAGCAATTTTGGGTCCGTCTCCAACCATCTTGTATCGCATCGACTCTATTTGTTAATTGGAACGTATAAGGCAAGTAATTTCGTAGAATATCTGCCAATTTTGCATATCAATGCCCAGACAGTTTTGTATCTGAAACTAAAATGGGGCCAACTCATTAGTGTTGTTTTTTTTTTTTTTTTTGTCTTACAGTTGTATTTCTTGAATAAACCTTTCAATTCCTTTGATAATGTTAGTGTTTCTCGTTTTCAATACATAATAATATCGTCCCATTAAGGGCGTAGAGAGAATCAACTTGCTAAAATAAAAAAATAGTTTATGGAGCAAAATTCTATAAGATTATGCGCCTATCACTGATCTAAATCATATTATTTAAAGGAGTGAAATACTTTTATGTTACGATAATTTTGTAAATTCAAGAAATTTGCAAATAAAAAATCTCTAAGCTCCATAAATGCCACAATAAAATTTTAAATATGAAAGCAGTTGAATGGAAAATTTAAGAAACTCTCAACACTGTTATTTATCTAGGATAAACTTAACAAAGGGGACATTTTTATCAAATAAAACGAACAATTTCAAAGAAAACATTAACTTAAATATTTTGTAAATCAGTCAGCTGGGGGGCATGGTTGGTTTGTCGATGACCTTCTGCATTCAAGGTTGCGGGTTCGACCCCGGTCCAACTCGGTGGATTTTCATGGTGCAGAAAATCGACAGCGGCCATTATATATTATAAGGCATAATTATACGCGTGTAAAAGATCCCTAGAGTGCCTATTTTGCTTGAGTGCTCTCGGAAAAATTAAATCCTAGTACAAGTTCGCATCGTCAGAGCTCAAGTGTCTCTCTCTGGGAAGGAAACTGGGCGTCAAAATTACCTGCAACTATTGGTATCCACATATAAAGTGCCGCACTAAGAAGAGATACCAGTTTCCGGGAATGTACTAGGTCTGGAACGGTAAAGCACCAATCCACAGCCAATTAGAAATAAAAATATTTTGTAAATCTCTTTCAATAAAATTAAAGCATAACTGAATTTTAATGCTCCAATAACAGTTTATTAATATTTACAGAAATCTTCCTACCTATAATTAACATTAGGAAATAAGAAATAAATATACGCCTTTCAACCCATTTCAATAAGTTAGCATAACATTACACGCTTGGGAATTTAAGCCGGATTAACTTAAATGGAAATGCTAAGTTAATCCGGCTTACAAATTGATTCATTTCTATTATCTCTTTAATGTCTGCAAATTATTCAATCTGGAGAATTTAGATCATAATTACCTAAATAAATCGACAATGTGAATAAAGCTTTGGAATTAACTTGGGGTCTTTTTCAAATTAATTTTTCTTCGATCCTTGCATTAGATTACGAGGTTCATTGCCAATAGTGTTAGAGTTTCTTTTAGCAGCAAAATTGATAAAAATAAGAAATAAATAATAATCGATAGAACCAAGCATTTCGATGAGTCAAACTTTACATAAATAAGATTAGATGGCGAATCAAATAAAATCAAATAAATTTTATTTTTAGTGAGTTTTTTCCCACAAAACTACCATTTTTAAACTTTTAACGGAACTTTTAAATTTGTTTTTAACTTCATCGTGCGTTAAATTCAGTGACTTCCATAACAGGACGTTCTCATTTGCATTTAAATAATAAAATAGGGCTCTATCTGTAATAAAATGTTGATATAACACAGTGCAAATTTTTTAAAATCTTGTTCTATTCTTTAAAAAATTATGAAAAGTACTTTAAATCCAAAGTAAAATTTGGTTTTCGAAAATTTAAAAAGTAACTCAAAAAAAGTTATCTCATAATTGTAAGCAGATACTTTAAGAAAAACAGGTAATATTGTAATATACTTGGTTAATTTTATACTTAGTAGGATGCCTTTTTTTGAACCTTCGTAACATCTTTCATATATGTAGGGATAGATTTCAGTCATTCTTTTTATATTTTCTGTGTCATTGCTCCTCCATTCCTCAGTGATCACTTGTCACTTCTGTGTCATATTATTCTACTATAATCCCTGAATCTCTCTCTAAATTTCTTTTTTACTTCAGATTTCTCTGGGGATTTTAAACTTTTTAATTTAATGATTTTTTCTCTACCTTTCTTCTAATTTCTTTTAATCATGGGCAAATTTAATTTTCAAAAAGGAGCACTAATGGATTCAGTGCTCCAATCACCTACCTTCATCAACTGTTTAAACCTAGTGAATAAAATTGTCTTCTTAAAACTTACAGTTACAGTAAAACTATAGGCTATTATTCAGAACAAAGCATAAATAAATTTGTTTATGATACCTAAATCTTGCAGTGATAATTATAAAATACTAAAAATATTTGAATAATGGAAATGATTCCTTTTACCATCAATAAGTAACAAATTATCCACTCCTGATGTAAACATGCATCAACATCCTCTTTCTCTGCTCCAGTACAAACTATTTATATTAAATTTCACATTTTTTCTCTACATTTCTTCTGTTACACACCCATCAAATTCAAAAATGTTAAATTTACTTTTATTTGAAAACAACATGGTATTTTAACAAGATATTGGCTTAGTTATTAATGACAAGCTATTGTGAATTTTAAAATTAAACGATACTGATTGAAAGATAAAGAAGTTTTTAATGAGTTAATTTTAAGTAAACTGCAAATTTACCAGAAAAAGGCTTTTTGCATATCTCAGCTGAACAAATAAAAAACCTGTTTGTTAAATTTTAAGTCTGTACATCTAATAGCTTATAATTTTTTTTTAATCTATAACTCCTAGTAACTCTCTTGTGGGTCGATTTTTCAAAACACCTTTCTAAGCTAGCTGATCTCTGCTCAGCAAAAGTAGAACATTGTTACACATTTTGTGTAATGAACACTTAAAATAGTATAAATAATTCATATCTGGAAGTGTAATACGTTAGTATTACTTTTTGTTGTATTTATTCTATGTTAAAATTGTAATCAGCCTCACACTCCACCTGTTCAAGCTTTCGTAGTTTCTGGCACATGGTAAAGACAAAACTAAATGCAAAGTTTTGCTTCACACATAAAAGATAGATATATGCTGTCACGGGCTTTTTTGCAGATGGCCGAATTTCTTCCTACTTTCTTGATAATTATCGTTATACTTTAAACACTTCACACAATATCTTTATAAATTATAGCCTATGTGTTATTCTGATATATAAGCTATATTATTGTAAGGTTTCATTAAAATCCATCCAGTTGTTTTTGCGCGAAAGAGAACCAAACATCCATACAAACTTTCACGTTCATAATATTAGTAAGGATTTTGCACAAAAAACAGCCTGGGCTTCCTTGTTCCTTGGACTCACTAAAAATTTTATTTTCGTGGAAAGGCAAATCAGCTGGTTTCAGAATTCGTCAAACAGTTTCAGTAAAAATCGAAAAGGAATTGGTTGAATTCTGGAGAAATTTTCAGTGTTCAGACTTCTAAGCAACTTTTCTAACACTACATATCTTGTTATGTCAAGATAGCTTTCGCGAACAAGTATTTTGTTTTGTTAATTTTGATTCGACTTTATACTTTTATCACACAGAAAACAGTTGCAGGGGATA
>BMAV01028051.1:241505-253428 GCA_019973955.1 Trichonephila inaurata madagascariensis
GATTCGACTTTATACTTTTATCACACAGAAAACAGTTGCAGGGGATAAATTTCCAATTTTGAAGTGACTAACATGTAGTATGATGAAAAATATTCAGCTTTCGAACACCATTCGTTTTTCTTCCGATTACTAGCCATTCAAGATATTAAATAGAATATTTTTAGGAAATAGGCAAGAAAAAGTAAGCCAAACGGTATTTAAACGTCATCATAATATAAAAATAAAAAAACAAGTAGTAGACAATTGTGGTATTGATGTATATATTCAAAAAATGTTTTGATGTTCGATTATCTATGTGAGGCACTCTTTCGCTGTGTATATTTGCACATTTATTTACTTAAAAAAATGAATCAACATTTTAAAAATAAATTATATTAGGTTTTAGAAATTAAATGTAGATTATATGAAAAATTGTTGTACTTTTTTCCTAATCAAATTCCAACTAGAGGGCTTTTCATTAAAAGTTCTGAGTTGTCTAATCACTTATGAGAGCTTCTATGACTATCTATATATTGCTTTTAACTGGTGGTTAAGTATATTATAGAGTGGATACACACTATAGTGTGAGAGAGATTAGACACAAGATGGTGAACTCAAAGGTTACCTCATACATGGTAAGTGATTTTGGAAAAAGTTAATCACAAAGTTGTAGACTGTCTATTTTTTAGCATGAAAATATACCTTATGTCCAATAATACTTAAAATAGAAAGCTCAAAATACTAAATAACTTGTTTGCGATTTACAGAACTGTTAGTCCATGGAAAGCTTGAGAATTAAAAAGGAACTACTAGGTATCAGCAAATATTTTTATTTTCGGTGTTCAATATGCTCTCCGTCTGCTTCAATGCACATCTCGACTTTTCCTTTTTTTTTAATTACATGCTACATATTTTGTAGCACATCGGGTGACACCCGGGCACAAACATCATGATTTAATTCATGTCACGTATTTAAAACTGTCGAAAAGCTCACTTTTATCAAAAATTCTGTAAGTCTCAATTAAGGAAACAAAAATACAAAATCATTAAAAAGTTTATACTATAAATATAAATCAGAAATGCAGACAATCTACTTCACCTGTATCTGAATGATGCAGACTCGTCAACTTGGGTATTTTTTTAATAAACTAAATTTGATATTTTCATTACAAACGTAATAAATGTGGTTGATCTTAAGTTATCTGAGCTTTTTTTTTTATTATTGATTGATGAAAGTCTTTTGTTCATTAATTGCAACGTCTAGTACTACAGAGGTTTTGTTCATTATATTTATAATCTGAAATATTGAATTTGAGGCTTCAGATTATTTTTTTCAAATGGGTTGCATTTTGGCAGTAAAGCTTTTGTCCCCAAGTCTCCGACTGTGAAAGCCATTTCATTGGTGGCACCATCTAGTGGTGGCTCCCACTCTTCCAAACTTTACCAAATATATTCAATTCAAGCTCTTGTTGGATACTAAATATTGCCGAGAATACCAAAGCCAAATTGATACTCAAGGAATATTTTACATGCCTCATGATTATATGGAATGCTGGACTAAAATGGGAGCTGGGATCGAACCCGCAATCGTAATCTTACGAGGTGGACAGGTAAGCCAGTAAGCCACTGAGACAAACGGCTTCAAATTATGCACAGGCATTATTAAAGGAATCGCTTTTTCAATAAACATTTCACTAAGTACGATAACTTAGATTTAAACAGCAATTAGAAACTACAAATAATTAACATTGCGAATTCACTGTTCATATCATTGATTCTGTTTTCTAAAAAGTTTACTTACATTACAATTCTAAAAGGCACATTTTTTTTTTCGAGAACTTTCATATCTCATTATTATACACTATTTTGATCAGAATAATATGCTTTGAACCAATAAAAATAATTAATGCGTATGATTTTACTAAACTAACCATCCAAATTAAACTCTTCCTCCGTCACTGGTCTCAAACCACTTTCCACTCTAACACCGCCGCCATCAGGCAGATAAAAACTTATGTTCTTCTTCAACACATTCGTCATTTAGCGCCCGTACATCTAAGGGGGCACGCCTAATAAAGAAAATGTCAAATCTGTGTTGAATCACGCTTATGCTGATACAGGTACCGATACCTGGAAGTAAAAATTCAAGTAAATAGAATAATACCTCGGGGGAGGGGGAGTTTGAACAGAGGGAAAAATCCACTTTCATTAGTCCGAGTGCATAGGGAGCCATCACTCAGGGCAGCAGGGTCGTTAGCATAATGCGGACCGACCTCCAGTAATTGGGACCTTCGAATGCACTTCACTGATTAAACGACATTAAACCAAAGACAGATCAATCTTGTTAGACTGCTGCTTTTTCCACTTCGGACGTAAGGGCGTAGGCGCTTCTTTCTGGCTATTCCATTGTCGTCTTGGCGTTCCACCCCCACACCACCCCATTTTAGAAAAATTCTCACACGTTCCACGAAAATAAAGAATAAGATGTTATGTGCCTCCTACTCATTTTGTAAAATTCCAAACTTCCATTAAGACTGATTGTTGTTTTGTTGGATGGGTTGTTGGTCTACCGGAACAATATGGGTGTTTTCTTTTGTGTGTGTGTTGGGTTTTTCCCCGCCACACACACACATTCTTTTGTTGGGTTTGTGTGTGAAAAAAATAATAATTCATTTACTTTTCGTTCCGTGTTGATATAAGCTGATGCATGTGATGATTTCATATTTACATCATTCTTTGTGAGTACTGCTTCTATTTATTGGAGAGGGGGGAAAATCGTCAAGGGTTTATTCCAGTTCGTCATCACCAACAATTATATGGAGCGAAGAATATATAAACACAAATTAATGACTGTTTTCTTTACGCTTCATTCTGTAAACTCCTTTTGCTATAAAATAAATGATCAAATAAATGCTGTAGTCTAAATTGGTATTCTACTGCGAATTCACTCCATTAGGTTTTATTGGTCGAATCTTAGATCTTCCTATAGCTCAATTTAAGTGAAACTACAGCATCTAGCTTTCGGAACATCCTTTTGTTCTTTGTTAAGCTAAAGATGACTTTCGTTTTGCGATTAGTTAACCTTTTCTTTTTATGTGATCTTAGGATTAAATTCTTCGAAGAGTTTTAAGAAAAAGCTTATTCATGTTTGCGAGTGTCGGACTATAAGGCAACGCGAGGACTAATGAAGACAGATCTCATAATTTCGAGCTATGGTCAAGTACAGAGAACAACAGTGACATCCAGTGGCATAACGTGCACCCCCTCAACCCCCATTGCGGGGGGCAGGGCTCTGGAGCAGCGATACTCAACCTGTGGCCCACCGAGCCTTTTAAGTGGACCGGTCACAGTCCATTGCTCAGAGAAATTTACTTATATAAGAACATTGTACTAAAAATTTGGTGGAAAATTCTTTGTCAAGAAATCAAATATATCAACTTTGCTTTTTTCTGTTGGTGTCGTACGGGTACGAATTGATATTCTTTTTCTACTTGGAATGGTTAAGGTTAGTGAGATAGCAGACAACAGTGAAGTAGCGACAATTTCATATAGGTGGAACTAATTTTCAACTATCTTTCATATGTCACAAGCGAAAAATATTCGAAAAAAATAAATCATTTCAAGACGATAAGGAAGTTGACTATTTTGTAGTGAAAAACAAACATGGATCAGTAATTGTTTGATTTGTTACGAAAGTGCTGTATTTAATAAATATCAATAAACAGGAATCATTCAATGATGCTTTTCCTCGAAGATCTCTTTCAAGAGGTATGTTATATTATTGGGAATCATATGAAACCGTTTACTGATGCAGAAATTGTGAAGGAGTGTTTCTTAAATGCTTCTAATTTAATGTTAGTGACAAAAATGAAAAAATATAAAAAATAATAATTAAAAAAAAGCAAAACAGGTGTTATACTATTTCGGTCAATTTTCCACATTTTAAATTTCCAGTGTTACCTTGTTCTTAAAGCATTTCTTCCCCCCTTCTTCATGTTACGGCCCACGTAAAATAGCTGACATATGTAAGCGGCCCAGCAGAAAAAAAGGTTGAGTACCCCTGCTCTAGAGGGTCCAAAGCCTGACTGGCATCAAGTTGCAATCCCTTATGAGATCCGTCTTGAGGCTCCAAACCTAACTTTGCATGGGAGCCCTAATATTCTCCGTTACGCCACTGCTGACACCATACTCTATCCACTTCTTCAACACGCTAAAGTAATGATTTTGAATCACGCACATTTAACACGCATCAGCCCCTCTACAATGGATCTTCAGTGGCACTAGGGCTCGAACTCATGACCCGCCAGCCACGAATCTGTGACTATGACTACTACTTCATGTTTGCTCATGTAACATTGTTCTTTGTTTTACCTAGATATATTTATCAAATGTTGAGATTAATCTTGTTCAACTAAATGAAGAATTTCAGGTCCTAATTCATATTGATTCCAGAAGGCGCTACTGCAGCAATTATCTATTTACTCTTACAAAGACGAATAAATTACAGGCGAATTTTTTAATGATATGAATATATCCAAAACAATAAAAAGGTCTGACACCATGTATTTCAGTCGGTAAAAACGGCATTCTATCTGCCTAATCGTGGTTTCAAGTATCGATGTCACTAAAATCCCACTATATAGGGAGACTAAAATTTGTCGAGGCTTAAGATTTCCACCATGGCATGTGGAAATTCGGAGTGTTATGTACCAGATCAGATGTTGCCTTCTCACTTGTACATGATTCATAATTAATCACCAATAAATAGCCTTAGTATATTTCTTCATCCAGCGACATAATCGTTGAGATCCAAAAACAGCTTAAAAACCTGAAAGAAAAAAACATCTCGATAGATTCTGCATTTGTTCGTGGACACACGGGTGTTTTTGAAAATGACAGTGCCGATTTGCTTATAAAGACAACCAACAATCTTGAAATTAACATTGCCGTTAATATTCCTAAATCCTTTTACGAAAGAAAAAAAATGGTGGAGTCTTAGAACCAAGAATATAACATTTCAAATAAAGAATGTTAATTTCAAATTTTTTTCATCCATTAATAAGAGATTGGTTTGTCATCATTTTTTCACTAATTACAAAATAACCCAATTTCTCACAGGTCATGGTAACTGTAACAGTTATTTGAACAAATTTAATTTGATTCTATCATCTTCTTGCCATTGTAGTATTGGTGGCGAAAAAAATGTAGAGCATGTGTTTCTTCTGGGTTTTAAGCTTGTCAAAAGCTTGTAAGCTGGATCTCACAGGGCATTAATATAAAGTGGCCTCTAGATTTTCGCCAACTTATTTTGGCCACTGTAGCCTAGTGGCTGGCTTCTCACAAGTTCGAGCCCATTACCACTAAAGACCCACCGTGTAGGGGAAGATGCACGCTAAATCTGTCGAGGGCTCAAACGCCCTCCCGTTGGTGTGGTGTGTTAGTTAGGAGAGGGGGTGTAAGCTCAGGTATCGTCCTCGTCATTTGACCAAGGTTCAAAATTACGAGGTTCATTGCCAAAAGCCCTCGTGTAGCTGTAGAGTGCGGCGTTAATATTAACTCATTCACCAACTTATTTCTCACAGAAGTGCTTTAGACCATTTCCGTAAATTCATTGTAAACATTTGAAATCATTCACAACTTAATTATTTTTTTTTCATTTTTAATGTATTTCATACTTACTTCTGTAAGCTCCGTGTGATGTTGTGGTGCACGCGGATTTACTAAAAATGTTTTTAATAAAAAAAAAATACTCTTCATGTTGCTTCTTAGTGCAAAATTAATAAACAATCAAATCAATTCAAAAATAAATTTTTTTAAGCAATATTAAATTTATATAAATAAAATCTAGGGAATATACACTAAATAAAATTGAGACTAAAGACTTCGCTTTATCGAATGAAAATTTATGTACTAGATAGATACAAATATGAAAGATATTCGAAGAATGAAGATTATGTATACAAAGGGTGTCATATAATTTTACACTTCATGAGTATAAGAGGAACCATAATAGTAGTGTGAAATAATACCTCCACTAAAAGAGAGAGGAATATGTTCGATCAACGAGCGAAAATAAGCTAAGTTTTTAGATTTATGCAGCGCTGAAATGCCACAGTGCATGGGTAGGCAAATAGCAGCCCGAGTGATTTAAAACTCATAGAATAGAATATAGAAAGCCTCTAAGAATGGTTTTGAAAATCTGGCCAGGCAGACGGATATCAAGATGTGATAAGTGGTTCAATTGCGTAATATAAATTCCCTGTATCTTTGTATGTTTTGTTGTTGTTCCCTTACCTTGTTCACAGGGTGTTTTTGCATTCCTTAGGAAAGGTGCGTCCTCACCCCCTTGGGTCGTTCGAACCTTAAAGTTTTTAATTGTAACTTTCCGCGATAGTACTCACCCAATCAAAGAATTAACAGCAACGGCTGAAAATAGTGCCGCTCTGGAATACTGATGTGAAGCAACAGGGTTCATATTAGGACATACTCAAAATTCAGAGAGATCAATACTTTAAAGTGACCATTTTTTTTTACAGTGAAAAAGAGGACGAAAAATTCAAGAAAAAATTACAACTTAAATATATGAAACGTTCTATTAATTCAAACAAAAATACGCTAATTACACGTTTACATTCTTTTTAATTATTGTCCTCAAAGAGTATTTTTCAATTGAATGAATTATTTTTTCCGTCAACATATATCTAATATATCGGAAAGTTCAAGCAAAAAATATCTTTCATAATGAATTGTACGGTACGCAGTGTAGCTAAAATATTAACATACAATTTTGATTTCTCACTAGTCACTTCACAAAAATCATTACCAACTGAAAAAAACTCTTTCAACTAGTGCATTAGTTCCAGGGCAGCACGACGTAAATTCAACAAGAATAATTACATTTTCATATGGAATGTGTTCATTTTTGAAATAGTTTAAGTAATTTCACCCATATCTTACCAATTTCTCATACATGTTGATTTTTCAATTGTTCTAATCTATTAGAATTTAAATGTACATTCAGTTTTCTTTCTACTTAAAACAGACAATTGTCATCGATTTTAATATCAGTCATTTCTTTCGATAAAAACTCAACTTAATTTTCTACATCTGCTCACTTTACTTGAGACCAAGTCAAAAAATACCATTGAAAACTGTTATTTTCTGTGATTTTTGTTTCAGACCATTCTTTGACATTTTGGAAACATGTTTGGTTCATCTCTGAATACAGAGATTAAGGTATCCGACTACGTTCGGAACCGTGATTTTTCAAAATCGTATAAATGGATAATATAATGATATTTAGTGTCACTTAAACTAGAAAATATATATAAAGTTGTTTTAAGAATAATATTACAATAAGAAATTATTTCAGTACAATATTTTGACAAAAAATGAACATAGAATGACCCATTTTCAAAATATTCTCCTTTTGTGATAAATGCTTCTATTATAATAATATTTTGCCTGTATATAGCTCAGACTAGAATTTTTGAAATATATAACTTAAAAGTGGGTTTATCCATGTTTTACGACATCAGAGAGGAGAAATTTTCAGAAAAAAACGCCGATCATTATTTCAATTGGTTGTAACTCTGAAAATAATGTGAATTTTTCAAAAATCATAGTTGAGCCTCTATACAGAAGTCTGAGGCAAAATATTATAATATAGAAGCATTTTTCACAAAAGGAGAACATTTTGAAAAAAGGTTATTCTAAATTAATGTTTTGCCGAAATATTGTATTTAAATATTTTTTTTTGTCAAAATGTGTCTTTAAGACAACTTTATACATGTATTCTAATCTAAGTAACACTAAATATCATGAAAATTATCCATTTATGCGCTTTTTTAAAATCACGGTTCCGAACGTAGTCGGATACCTTAAAAGATCAGTTTTAAAATATAGAAAAAGTGGACAAAAAGTAGAACACTTTTAGAGGAAGGACAGAACCTATAAGAGGATGACTGTCCTCCCTAAAGGAGGACGATTGGTCACCTTAAATGCTTGCAATGATGTAATTGAGACGCGGAATATTCGCGACCAACACAGATGCATCCTGGAACCTCTTCTCACTCTCCACCTAATTCTCAGATAAATGGTTTATTTCTTGTAAATTCTCTTGATCTCTAAAAAATAAGTATAATAATAAAATTAGCCATGTTGAGTCTTATCTCATAGCAACTTAAGTTTTGATTTCATTTAATTTATGTCATGATGCTAATGCAGTCTAAATCAGATCTGGGTTAAATTAAACTTTTTAAATGTTTAACCTTTTAACTGTCATGCCCGAGATCATTTCGGGCACAGCACTGATGTTCGAAAATGTCACGCCCGAGTATTACTCGGGGTAATTTTTTTTGAGTGCATCGTATTGTTTTACCCGAATATATATCGGGAGACGTTTATTTCGGCTTCATCTCTTTGTCAAACCCGACTGATCCTCGGGAAAAGTTAATGTGCACTCAATTCAATAGATGGCAGCACTTTACTGAAGACTTCAAAGGTTAGAGGTTAGAAGTTCTTTGGTTCAAAAAAATTTGAAAATTTGTGTACCCAAATCATCAAAATAACTTGACAGTTAAAGGGTTTTAAAGGAGCGTCACATCAGATGTTAACACACAAGTTAATGTGTGACGAGCGCTACAATAAACTAAGATAGAACTAAAATGCTTCTTGCACTATAAATTTTTTGAGGCCTACCAAGACAGTCAAAAAACCAGATGTAGAAAAATTATTTTCTATATTTAAGTCGACATATGTTGGTGAGAAAAAATTTTATTGTATGAAGATCAATTAGAGTAAATATCGATGCAAGTCGGCTGGCATTAATTGCAGGCTGTGATGAGAATTACAACAAGCCATTTCACTCCTGATTCCAAAACGATTGTAAAAAAGTGTTATAGGGTGCATTTTTCTCAATAAAGTGATTCTAAAATTAAATGTGCTTGCATCAATGGACACCATGAATTTACCGCAATAAATAAATTGAATAAAACTGTTACGAAATATGGTCAAACTTCCTGTTCATTTCAAGTATCTCATCTAAGAGGCACGCATTTCATATGGCTGTCTTTCTCCCCTTCCTGTCGTCGGTTTTATGATATGATAAAACCAACACGGCATATTTGTGCTTCACAGTCTTTAAAATCATAATTATTTAATTTCGTAGCCAAATAACCCAATATTTAGTAGAAGAATTAAGTTTAATTCTCTAAAAAAGCATCACAAAAACTGTTACAGCCTCTTTTGTAAAAAAACAAGACTCAAATTTCTAGGATGACCCGTACATATCATTTTGTGGAAATTGCGTTAGACAGGGTTGGGCTAGCAGAGGTTCGCAGAGAGTTTCTTTCCAACCCACCAAGACCGTCAGAAAACCAAAAAGAGGAAATGTTCTCCATATTTGGGTCGACATATATTTGTGAGTAATTTTTTCTTGTAGGACAATCAACAGAGTAAATACAGATGCAAGTTGACTGGCATTAACTTGCATTCTGTGATGAGAATTTAAACAAGCAATCTACTACCTGATTTTAAAAAAATAAATGACAGAAAAGTGTAACAGGGTACATCTGTCTCATCACACTGATTCTAAAATTAAATATGCTGCTTGCAGCTATAGATTATATGAAATTTGCAAAAGAAATAAATTAAGTAAAACTGTCGCTACTTTATATGACTTATGTTTATAGATTTTGATAGTTCAATTTATATCTTTTCTGAGATGTAAAAAGTTAATGAATGCAATCATCCTAACCTAGGAGCATACACGCACTTGATACTAACGTTAATGGTCCCACGGGGGGACTGAGTGACCCCAATCTTTTTTTTATATTTATTTTTATTTTACACGATAAAAATCGTAATTCCAGTGAATAATAGAGTATACTTGCCTACTTTTAAACACTTTCAATTTTACTTTGATAAATTGAGAAAAAATATCAATCAGACTGGACCAAGAAATTTCAAATGTGCGTGACTTTAATCAAAGACAAAGACTCTTTTCACTAACATTATAGGAATGTTATTTGCAGGCAAAACCAGGGGTGGGAAGACTTTTACAGGGTACGAGGTAATTTTTTCAAAGTAATGCGGTCCACCCAGAGTCAGTGGCGCACATACGGAGGGGGGGGGGGTTCCAGACCCTCCTTTGATTTTTTTCGGATTGATTTTAATCCCATGTATATAGTCCGTAAAACGTGATTATTTGTTATTATTAATTTTTTTATTAATTAATGCTGATTATTTAATAAGTAATTTATTTTTTATTGTTTTGTGTGTGTGTGTTCCAGTCTACAAAATCAAAAACTATCTTTAGTTGTGTATTGCGGTATGATACGAGAATGAAACTTCGACCCCCCTTCCCCCCTAAAAATTCTTGTGTGCGCCAAAGCCCAGTGTCGTAGGTGTGCTGAGATAGGAGAAGGTCTACAATACTTTAATAATAATTACGGAATATGTACTTACCTACAGAACTAAAATAAAAAAAAAACTTACACTTTTAAAAACCGTGTTTAAAGAAATACGCAAGATACAAACATAATTATAATAGCCCCGAATATAATAATATGAAATGATGTGTTTGTTATGAAACAATTCAAAATACATAAATAAATAAAGCATTTTTATCTAAAGTTAGTTTTTGTTGTTACAATCAGTAGAAGACTTATAGATATAGTCTGTGTGTGCGCGTACTTCACACAAACACAACCAATCCTTACTAATATTATAAACGCGAAAGTTTGCATGGATGTTTGTTATTCTTTCACGGAAAAACAACTGAATGGATCTTAATGAAACTTTACAATAGTATAGCTTATGCATCAGAAAAATACATAGGCTATAATTTATAAAGATATTGTGGAAAATCGACTGACAAGAGAGTTATGGGGAATTATAAATAAATAAAAGTCCCTTTTATCAGCTATTACATCTACAAACTTAAAATTTAACAAGTATGTTTTTTTTTTGTTGTTCAGCTGAGATATGCAAAAAGATTTTTTTTTGTTTAATTTGCATTTCAGATAAAATTAACCCATTAAAAACTTATTTATCCTTCAATCTGTATTGATTTTTCAATTTACCTGTATGAAGAATGGGTATACCAGCTAGTCTTGAATATCTCCCTATTTAATTACTAACTGCAAAAATCTTCAGGCGGTCACCCTAAAATGTCTTTGCTATCCACCTGTCGATTGCGATCGAAGTAATGCCCACCCCGGGGCAAAACTGTCATACTTTGTTCAAGTTATTGTAGTGTTATTGTCCTTTGATGATCGACAAATAGCATGTTGAACTTTTTTTCGCCTGTGTCTTTTTGACAGGGTGAAGTGTGTCTTATGCCACACTTACGGCTTTATATTTTTTTTTATGGAATTCTTTAGGTAGCATCCGAAAATTTTCTTTTCAATTCAAACGTTTCGTATTCATCACTTTTTCAAATTTACTTTTGATATCGTGATTAATATGCATTATTTCATCAAGCTCTACCTTTGCTTGATCAGTTTCAACTTCATCCAATAGAGATTGCACAGATCCCCATTTCTTTCTTTATTTTCTATTAACATTTGTAAGCTGTCATAAGTCCTACAACACCACAATCAAAATCACTAAGGCGTAGACAGGTTTCTTCGTGTTTTTCACGTTTCTTCACGTCACAGGGATAAGGATCTGCAATAGATCCTCCATCCCCTATCTGATAAGTATTTTGGCGCTGACAAGTGGAAAACCTGAGTGGGAAAAACAAAGTTCACTGAGTTTGGTAGGGTAATGCAGGCGAATGACGTAACAGTCTGGGGGGTAGTAGTCTTCTGATTTCGGTGGGAAAAAAGTCCTGAGAATTTTGACAGTCAACTGGGAGCTGTAGTGTAAACACTGTCATTAGTTGATAGCAATAAGTGAGAAAGCTCTCTAATGGCTGCCCTGAAGTTGGGGAAATTGAAAT
>BMAV01028051.1:275995-316093 GCA_019973955.1 Trichonephila inaurata madagascariensis
TTTTTATTTTTTTCTCAAAAACATGTAGAGAATGGGGGGTGCGGCTTAGATTCGATGACAACATTTTTTCACAGGAATGTGTTGAAAATTTGTGGTACGCCTTAGAATCGACAGTGGCTTAGATTCGAGTAAGTACGGTAATATGAAGTATACAATAAACTTTGTACCAAATAAAAGATTTTCAGATATAAGCAGATCTTATTTCAGCTAAAAAATTCCAATACATAAAAACATTTCAATTATTAGCCTGAGTTGGCCGCGGTAGCCTTGAGATTACGGTCAGAACTTATCACTGGCGTGTCATGAGTTCGAACTTCTATACAACTGAAGGCCCGCTGTATAGAGGAGCTGATGAACGTTAAGTCTGTCAAGTCTCAAAGTCCACCCATTGATGCGGTGTGGTAGTTTGGAGAGAGAGCTGCCGTTTTAGATTTCATTTTCATCACTTGACCTAAGTTGAGAAACTTAGACTTGACTTGTGAGGTCCATCGCCAATAGCCATCGTATTGCTTTATAGTGCGACATCCACAAACACTAACTTAGCAAGGCAGTGTTTGTGGATCGTTATCGTTAATACAAAAATATCGTTAATGCAATTCGTCAATTCATTAAGTTGATTTATTGATTGGGTGTTTTGTTTGGGGATATAACAGTATGAAAATTAATAGTTTTAATCTAACTATTAATTATTGATATGAACCAAATTACACTTCATTATCACTGAAAAATTCTTTTCCTGAATATAATTGCGACATTTATAAATTAATTTTACAAAATCCATTCGAAGTAAGTAATTATTTACTGATGACAGAATGCTTAGTATTAAATCTCTATAGGACTATGGCTTTTTCATTCTGATCTCATAGAGAAAATTTCTACATCATGTCATATATCTCATTTAACATTTTTTTTTCTAAGTCTCTAATTTTCCCTCGTTTTGCTTTGATAACATTCTGCAAAGATCTTTTTGAATCACAAGTGTAATTTCCCCCCTCGCTTCCGTCGTATTTATTTGTAATTGTCGAAATTTAATAGCTATAGTATCATATTTTGTTCTCTTGTAATAATAACTTTTTGTGCTGAGAAACTAAGTCACATGCACTAATAAAACATAATTTATAAATATAATAATACGAATGACATTTCACGTTTAACGCATAACTTTTTTTTATATATTTTTCTCAAATTTTTTCACTTATCATTTTTCACAAATTCTCATTCTAGAATTTTCTGAACTTCAAATAACCATTTTAATCACAAGAAAATAAATATTCTTTTCTTTTAAATGCATATTCACGCATATTCAGCGAATTCAACCCCTCCCCCCCCCCTTTTTCCACAATTTTTCATATCATATCCCTTGAAAAAGATAATCTCATTATAAAATCATTCAAATACAATGATATTCTCTGAGATTTGTTTTTAACCAGCATTTAGAATATTTATATAGTTCTTTATAAAGTTTACTTTACTTAAATCTTGTCACATTTAAATGTGGTACTCGCAAATATTGTTTTATTTCTGGGAAATAAAACGAAAGTAATCTCTCGGTGGAAAGATTTGATCTTTCAAAAATCATTAAAATCTGCACTTTTAGAATGGCTCTAAATCTTTTTTTTCTTATAAAAACATGACAAATCTGACATCAACCAAGTCAGATTGCTGTAATAATACTAAAAATAAATATTTTTTACTTCTGTCAAAATCTTGGGTGGAGGGGAGGGATTCTTTATTAAAAAGGAGCATAACAAACTATTTTGAATATTCCTTCAAATGTAAAATAGCATTCTCGATTACTTCTGATGACATGGAATTTTTCCGCATCTAAGAATATGATAGATAACATTATGTCTGAGAACAGCACTAATAAGTAAAATGAAAACCTGAAAATACATGAAAACTGTAAAATAAGTGATCATCACAGTGGTGGGGATATTGCTACCTTTCTTTTTTCATTTCTCACTTCGATTCAATTACATTCTACTGTTTTCTCAATCCCCAAAGTCAGATTGAACATCATCAATCTGCGCTTTTAAAGAACAAAAAAGTTTTTTAAAAAATGTTTATTTTCAGTATGATTTTTTACTTTTGTTGATAGAATTTTGGCGCTTCAAATGTTCTAGTTAAATCTGGCATCAAATCAACTTTCGTTCAATCTCGTATGTATTTAGGAGCTAGACCCTAGAGATATCAGAAAATTTCCTTTTTAAAGAAAATATCGCCGTGAAATATTAGCCAAACTGCAGATGTAAAAAAAAAATATTTTAAAAAATTGTCGTACATATAACTTGTAAAAGCTATTTATATATACTTTATTTAAATAAGATAACATTTTTCAGGGTTAGAGAAAACTGGTGTACCTTTTTAATCAAGGATACATTAAAATACGATTTATATACAAACATAATCAAAAAATATGAGTAACAGCACAAAAAAATCAATTACATATGTGTATAAACAAACATTGTAGTAGTAAGACAACTTCTAATACCGAATTTTGGTGTGGTGTGGTAGTTAGGAGAAAAGGTTCCAGCTCAGGTGTCGTCCACGTCACTTGACCATGATACAAAATTACGCGGTCCATCGCCAAAAGCTCTCGTGTAGCTGAACAGTGTGACGTTAAAATACACGTTCATATCGAACGTGTGATGTTAATATCGAATTTTATATTTTGAGAATAATTATATTCTTAAAAAACTGTTTTCCTTTATATAGTGTTTGGGGGAAATAAAATGTTTTTACTGATGGACTCTTCTTTCTTTTAATCTTATACAGTGATAATCGCTTAACCCGAAACAGAGGGGACTGAAATATTTTTTCGAGTTAAAGGATATTTCAAAAATAACAACAAAATTAAATTTATTAGAGCACATTTTATTTATACAGATATGTATACATTCATGCATTTATTAAAAATCAATGGAACAAAGACATTCACATGAAAAGGTATCCGACTACTTTCGGAACCGTGATTTTGCAAAAGCGTATAAATGGATAATATTTATGATATTTAGTGTCACTTAGATTAGAAAAGGTATATAAAATTGTTTTAAGAATAGTATTAAAGTAAAAAATTATTTAAGTACAATATTTTGACAAAAAATGAGCATAGAATGATCCATTTTCAAAACATTCTCCTTTTACGAAAAATGCTTCTATTATAATCACATTTTGCCTGTCTATAACTCAGACCTCTGTACAAAGGCTGAATTAGAAGTTTTGAAATATATAACTTAGAAGTGAATTTATCCATGTTTTACGACGATAATTATTTTAATGGGTGACACCTCTGAAAATAAAGTGAATTTTTCATAACTTTTAGTGCAGACTCTCTGGAAAAGTATTTACTTTATATAAGCACAAAATATTATTATTATAGAAACATTTTTTAGAAAAGGAGAACGTTTTGAAAAAGGTTATTCTAAGTTAATTTTTTTAAAAAATATTGTATTTAAATATTTTTTTTTGTCATAATGTCTTTACAACAATTTTATATATGCATTCTAATATAAATGACACTAAATATCATGAAAATTACCCATTTATGCGCTTTTTTAAAATCACGGTTCCGAACGTAGTCGGATACCTTAATGAAATTTAGAGCAAAATTTTACAGTTTTTTTGAAAATCAAAATATTTTTTTCAGTTTTTGGGAAATAATCTGATATTTTTCTTTGCTTTATCTTTTTTAGCATCAAATTGTCAACAAATTGTTACATGTTGCCCATTTTGTTATTCATTTCACCATTGGAATGTGCGTCTAAATAATTGGACATACTTTTAATGATGTTCTTCATTTCGGATGACGCGTGAACAGGAACTGCATTATTCATTTCATTTTCGTCGTCAAATTTGCATCAATGATATCTTTTGAGCTTTGAACAATTTTCTAAGTGTCTAAGTAAGACTATAATTGAGGCTGTACACGCATTATCATGATCTACAGCAACGAATTCTTCCGATGATACAGTAGGACAGTCCAACAATACAGAAACTTTCTCAAACATTTCATTAAGTTTCGGCTCTCAGTTTAAATATCTTTCTTCTTTAGAACGGAAATCTTTTCATGTTAAGTGTTTGTCGTATTGTGTTAAAAGAAAAATGCCTGAAAATACATAGTACTTTGTCGGAACTTTTGTATTATTTCGTTTTAACCGATATTTCTTCATAAGGTATCCGACAACTTTTTGTAAAAAATAGAGATTTGGGGATTTTTTTTGTGATTTTTAGATTTATTTAGTATATTTTAAGTAAAAATTCCTAAAATTCAAAACAGAAAAAAAGTTTATTATTATTAAAATGGGAAAACACTTGTGAAAATGTACAAAAAATTACATAAACGGGGCTCTCTCTATACAAAAATGTTATGAATAAATTCTCAATTTTTCAATTTTGATGTGTTACTTTGTTATGCATGTTTGAAATGAGCTTCAGAGTAAGAGACTTTTTAATTGTTGCAAAAACTAGAGCACTTTATCTTACAGATTATATGAAAGTGCTTAAAAGAAGAGTGATTATATTCACAAAAAGGACTGAAAATTTTGAAATAAAGCAGTGACCGATAAATATGAAGATCAAAACATTTCTACGGTTATAGAGAAAGTACATAAAAAAATTCACACCAAATTATTTTCAAAGCTGTTTGAGCAGTCGCTGTCCCCGTTTGAGCTTTTAAAAAAAACACATTTCGAGTAAAACGCATTTTAAAGTTTGACATCTTGTGTAAAGTTATGGCATCTGCTTTTCCTAAAACACTTGTAGTTTTTGCTCTAGAGAATGGAAAATATAAAAAACATGTTATATTTATTAAGCTAATAAAATAGCCTGTTTAGGTATCCAACTACGTTCGGAACCGTGATTTTAAAAAAGCGCATAAATGGATAATTTTCCTGATATTTAGTGTCACTTAGATTAGAATACATGTATAAAATTGTTTAAAGGACATTATGACAAAACAAATTATTTAAATACAATATTTCGGCAAAAAAAGTAACTTAGAATAACCTTTTTCCAAAATATTCTCCTTTTGTGAAAAATCCTTCTATTATAAAAATAGTTTGCATCTATATAGCTCGGACCTCTGTACAGAGGCTCAACTACGATTTTTGAAAAATTCACCTTATTTTCAGAGTTACAACCCATTGAAATAATTATCGGCGTTTTTTCCTTAAAATTTCTCCCCTCTGTTGTCGTAAAACATGGATAAATCCACTTCTAAGTTATATATTTCAAAAATTCCAGTTGATCCTCTGTACAGAGATCTGAGCTATATACAGGTGAAATATTATTATAATAGAAGCATTTTTCAGAAAAGGAGAATGTTTTGAAAATGGGTCATTCTATGTTCATTTTTTGTCAAAATATTGTACTTAAATAATTTTTTATTGTAATACTATTCTTAAAGCAATTTTATATACATTTTCTAATCTAAGTGATACTAAATATCATAAATATTATCCATTTATACGCTTTTGCAAAATCATGGTTTCGAACGTAGTCGGATACCTTAAATAAAATCATGAAAAAAAATTGTCCATTTTTTGAAAAAAATCATGATTTTAGGGTAGTCGGATACCTTAAGTGTTTTCGCATTAAACGTATTTCAGTGATTTAATTTCTCGAAACTTAGTTGGAGATTATTCAATTTAATGCTCCTTCGTACTATCTATATATATATATGTTATAGAAACACTCTGACACTAACTGTAAGTCCATTTCAACGCGTACTAGCTTCACAGTATAGCTTTCCTAATCTAAGAGGTGTTAAAGTTAGGGAAGCCGGTATAAAGATCTGGATCACAAACCAATTGAAATTCCATTAGTTCAGGCATAATACTGAATCCCTTTTGGGGAATATATAATCATGCCATAAATCACTCGATTGTTACTTCGATTAAGACATAGTGACCAGTGTAATACAGAAGCATAGAATTGGGATAAAGGAGTGTAAAAATATGATTTTATTGTAAATGTTACTAATTTATTTTTGGTGGTTAAAATTTTAAATACAATAATCAACTCAGCTGTTGCTGTGACATATTCAGCAGATTGTCAGAACATGTTGCTATTTCAGAAATAGAAATAATTAATTATTTTCCACATTAAGGTATCCAACTACGTTCGGAAAAGTGATTTTGTAAAAGCGTAAAATGGATAATATTTATGATATTTAGTGTCTCTTAGATTAGAAAATGTACATAAAATTCTTTTAAGAATAGTATTACAGTAAAAAAATTATTTAAGTACAATATTTTTACAAAAAATTAACATAAAATGACCCATTTTCAAAATATTCTCCTTTCGTGAAAAATGCATCTATTATAATAATATTTTGCCTGTATATAGCTCAGATCTCTGTACAGAGGCTCAACTAGAATTTTTGAAATATATAAGTTAGAAGTGGGTTTATCCATATTTTACGACAACAGAGGGGAGACACTTTCAGAAAAAAACGCCGATAGTTATTTTAATTGGTTGTAACTCTGAAAATAATGTGAATTTTTCAAAACTCGTAGTTGAACCTCTGTACAGAGGTCCGAGCTATATAGAGGCAAAATATTATTATAATTGAAGCATTTTTCACAAAAGGAGAACATTTTGAAAAAAGGTTATTCTAAGTTAATTTTTTGCCGAAATTTTGTATTTAAATAAATGTTTTTTGTCAAAATATCCTTAAAACAATTTTATACATGTATTCTAATTTAAGTGACACTAAATATCATGAACATTATCCATTTATGCGCTATTTTCAAAATTACGGTTCCGAATGTAGTCGGATACCTTAAGCTTATTACTAGGAGATTTTATAACTTTAAATTCAGAGTTCATGCATATATTTATGTTAATTTGGGGAAATCAGAATACTCAAAAAAAATCTTTTTGGCTAAAAAATGCATTTGAACACTTATTAATTGGGGTTAATGATACGTATTACATCTTGGAATGGATGGGCGGTTCCATCTATGTGTACGAGAGTTATAAGGAAGATTAGCCATAGACAAAACAAACATAATTTATTAACAAGCTGGACAACCTAATAAATTTCAACAACACAAGTTAAGAAATGCACCTTAGATAAATATGGTAGCAAAGTCGAGGCAGCTGAGATAGTTGAAGATTTAATTATAAGACGGATCACTTACTCTTAGCACGGCCTAGCAGTTCACCTTCTAAATATTTGACGATAAGTTCTAAGTTAATCTAATTCACAAGCCGGAACTTATCCAATTTAAATATCAAAATGATCAAATCTTAAATACCAAGCAAATAATCTACGAAGGTTTCTCGACTAGCTTTACGTTAATCACTAACTTCTATCCTTTACTTTCAAACCTCTCTCATCATCGAACCTGAAAGTTAATCTTTAAATATAAGCCTTGATTTGAATAAATCGCGTCTTCTTCTTCGGGGGAAAGTTTTCAAAAGAATAATACTTAAAGAAACCATTATTCCCCTAGAGAGTTAGTTGGAAGTACGCGAATAGACCCGTTACAATCTCACTGGTCTGATATTTTTGAATAATATGTTAGTTTACATATTCGAAATTTATTTGCATGATTGTAGTAGTACGTTGAGACCAAAATATTACGCCGCTTGTATTTAAAGGAACTGAAATGAAAGAAGTACTGAACAATATCGACATAAAAATGTCTTGTAAGACATTACATTCCGAATTTTGCCCATGAACGATTTTTGTTTTTTATTGAGTAAATCTAATTTTTTTTCTAATAAATAGTTTAAAATTGCGTTATAATGTATGTATAACTAATAAGTTTTAAAAAATTGTTACTTTTAAAAACATGTGATTACTTTGTTAAAATTATTCTGTCTTAATTTATTATAAATTTAATAGTAGTTTGATATAATTAAAATTTTGATATTTATTATTTAATTTACTTAACCATAAATTGTGCTTACCGGTTAACTTGTTTTGATAACTTGACTGTGTTCCGTCCTATTAGTTAAAATTTTTTGTGATTCCTCTTTTTTTTTAAACAAAAAAAAATAATATTTCAATTTAAGGTATCCGAATACGTTCGGAACCGTGATTTTGCAAAAGCGCATAAATGGATAATTTTTATGATATTTAGTGTCACTTCGATTAGAATACATGTATACAATTGTTTTAAGGACATTTTGACAAAAAAAATTATTTAAATACAATATTTTGGAAAAAAATTAATTTAGAATAATTTTTTTTTCAAAATGTTCTCCTTTTGTGAAAAATGAATTTATTATAATAATATTTTGCCTGTATATAGCTCAGACCTCTCTACAGAGGCTCAACTAGAATTTTTGAAATATATAACTTAGAAGTGAGTTTATTCATATTTTACGACAACAGAGGGGAGCAATTTTAAGAAAAAAACGCCGATAATTATTTCAGTTGGTTGTAACTCTGAAAATAATGTGAATTTTTTCAAAAATTCTAGGTAGGCCTCTGTACAGAGGTCTGAGCTGTATACAGGCAAAATATTTTTATAATAGAAGCATTTTTCACAAGAGAACATTTTGAAAAAATATTATTCTAAGTTAATTTTTTGAAAAAATATTGTATTTAAATCATTTTTTTTTTTTTTTTTTGTCAAAATGTCCTTAAAATAATTTTATACATGTAGTCTAATCTAAGAGACACTAAATATCATGAAAATTATCCATTTATGCGCTTTTTTAAAATCACTGTTCCGAAAGTAGTCGGATACCTTAAAAATTGTTTTTTGTGTACCTTATCGTATAATATGTGTTGCTGATTATGTAAAACAAATTTATTCTTACGAACAATAATATCCGACAATGCAGAGCTGTGATTTCCTTCACATTTAGTTTTTTTTACGATTAGATAAGCAGGTTACTTTTTAATAATCTTGGAATATGTTGACAGATATTTTTTGTAAAAGTATTTTAATGGTATTTAGTATTTTAGTACTGACAAAACAATTTTACATTATTTTTAATAGTATTTTATTTTCTGATTTTTCTTCTCGTACCAGTAATATAGGTAAACACCACCAGTAAAAAACTAGTTTTTTAAACATGGGTTTTCTTCCAAATTTCACACTTTTTTATCAACGAATTTTTTTATACCTTAAATTTCAAGAGGAAAAGAGAACGCTAAGTAAAAGTGAATTTATTCAATAATTATTTTTAATAACTTAATTTTACGACAGGATAATTTAATTTGCTGGTTTCAATATTCAACTCTTTCACATTATAAATAATTAAAATTATAAATATAATTGAGTTCTTTATGTAATTAGTTTTAATCATTTTGTTTTTATTAATCATAATTATATGATCGTATTGTTATCTTAAGTTATTCGACTACGTTCAGAATCGTGATTTAATAAAGCGCATAAATAAATAATTTTCATGATATTTAAGTGTCACTTAGATTAGAATACATGTATAAAATTGTTTTAAGGACATTCTGACAAAAAAAAATTTTAAATACAATATTTCGGCAAAGAATTAACTTAGAATAACCTTTTTTCAAAATGTTCTCCTTTTGTGAAAAATGCTTCTATTATAATAATATTTGCCTGTATATAGCTCAGACCTCTGTACAGAGGCTCGATTATGATGTTTGAAAAATTCACATTATTTTCAGAGTTACAACCCATTGAAATAATGATTGGCGTTTTTTTCTTAAAATTTGTCCCGTGTGTTATCGTAAAACATAGATAAACCCACTTCTAAGTTATATATTTCAAAAATTCTAGTTGAGCCTCTGTACAGAGGTCTGAGCTACATGCAGGCAAAATGTTTTTATAATAGAAACATTTTTCACAAAAGGAGAATATTTTGAAAATGGGTTATTCTATGTTCATTTTTTGTCAAAATATTGCACTTAAATAATTTTTTATTGTTATACTATTCTTAAAACAATTTTATATACATTTTCTAATCTAAGTGACACTAAATATCATAAATATTATCCTTTTATACGCTTTTGCAAAATCCCGGTTCCGAACATAGTCGGATACCTTAAGCAATCGTACATAGCAAATTTCAGCTCGTGAATTATTTCAGCTTTAAAACGTGAAAAAAAGTTTTCAAGTTTTGACCCATAGTTACAAATGTGATAAAACTCAACTCTTTATTAAAAACTGAGTAGTTTAGTAATCTATTGTAAGGTTACTCTGTCTTTTGCTATGTTCTTTATTGCTTTATTTTAAGTTAGATTTATAGTAATATAATATTTTTTTCATATATTATATACATTTATTTGCGTTCTGCTATTCATAGTTGAACTACGAACTTCAAAAGAACAGGTTAAGGGGAATCACTCTTTTAAAAAACGAGTTTTATGTATACTGTGTGATTTTCTTTATACTTTTAACACTTTTAAAAATACAGCGCAATAATCTTATCTTTTGACTACTGAAATACTTTCGCTACCTAAATAAATAAAAAATAATTCTTTTCTTTTCGGAATATTTTACGGTAATGGGGAGGAATTTTGACACTATGTTTCCACTTTTCTCAAAATGCATATGTGCTTTTTTGCTCCAGAATGTTTAATATAACTTTTATTTTGATTATATGCAATCGCTACAAAAATAATATTTCACGTTACTAATTTGAGGATTACAGTTTTCATTTTTTCGAAGTCTCGCTCATATATCTTGAATGTATATCGTCAGAGACAATTTTATAATTCTTCTTATGTGCTCGATAATAGCAACGTTGTTTACCAAAATCAGAGTAAGGAAATCGTTTCGAGGACTCTCAGCAATGTGAATTGATTGAATAATAACGTCGCACTGTTCAGCTACACGAGGGCTTTTGGCGACGGACCACGTAATTTTGAACCATGGTTAAGTGACGTGGACGACACCTGAGCTGGCACCCTCCTCTCCTAACTACCACACCAACGGGAGGACGTTTCAGCTCTCGACAGATTTAACATGTATCTCTGCCCTACACGGCGGGTCTTTAGTGATACTGGGCTCGAACTCGTGACAAGGCAAGCCACGATCCGATACCTATACCACTCAGCTACCGCGGCCATCTCAGCAACGTGAAGCGTAATAACTAAAAGTATATACGCATGTTTATCAAGCTCAAATGTAGTATGTTATATACCAGGGATGGCGAACCTTTATGGATCAACGTGCCAATTTTTTTAAAGAAATGTTTAATGATTTACAGACGTGCCATCAAATAATTTTGACTTGTGATTATTGAGAAAATAATAAAACTAAATACTAGCGCAACCAAAACTCTTTATTTACAACGATAAAAAATATACTTTGTACTGTATAGTAGTAAATATTTAAGTTATACGCAAAATTCAAATTAAAGTGATTTCTGTGTTACAGGTTAGATGTCAAATAACATTTTAGGGTTGTGTGATGCTACTTTGAGCAGAATGCATTCTGAATTGGGATCCTCTGTCAAATGGTTTCGAAGAGTCTTCACAATGTTACTAATCTCTGAAAATGATGACTCGTACGCATAGGTAGATGAAAATATGGTTAAAAAGCATGAGGCAACTTCTTCAAACAGTTAAATGTGTCTGGAATCGAATTCCATGTTTCAAAAATTTCGTTCCTAGTATTTGTACTCGTATTGTTTATTATAATATTTCTATTTCATTCAATTCAAACTTTTTCCTTGTTCCAATAAACTTTTAAGACCATGATAAACTACACTGTAAATCAAACAGTTGCATTTCCAATTTTCCAACTAATTTAATTGAGATACGTTTAGTTTATCGAAAGAAGTCATATCAGGGAACATAATAAATTTGAGTGTTTTCGATAATTCTTTGAACTCAGAAAATCTCTCTGAAAACTTTGAGTGAAGAATCAGTTACGGAAATAAATTCTTCAACAATGTTTTCTTCGTCTGATTTCTCATGTACATCTAAATCTTTGATATTTTTACTTTGTGATCGGTGGCGTGCCATTAGTGGCATGCATGCCACTGGTTCGCCATCCCTGTTATATACTAACGTTTCTTTTTTTCATATATAAAAGAAACGCGAGAATAAAAAATTACAAGGATCTATATGAAATTTAAATCTAGCTATTATTAAATGATTACTAAGACAATCATTAAATGATAAAAAAAAATTATTTATTCTCGTGATTGAGCATCTAGTAAATAAACAAGCAGTACTGAATATTCTTAAATTAAGAAAAGAACCCAACGCATGGCTTTGAAAAAAAGTAACCACAATGATAGTACTCTTAAATAATAAATAAATTAATTAATAAAAACAAAAAAAATATTTTTTTTCATTGAAATTCACAATTTAAAGACAACTGTGCTGCAAGAAAAATTTTAATTGATAAAAAAAATATCGATATCAGATATTAAATCAATCGCGTCATTAAAAAAAGTATTTTTTATTATATGATATGTTGCTGTCATCACTTTTTTCAATGAAGAAGAGTTAAATGGTCTGTATAGATATGTATATAATGCCTGATAGATTACCCATCTTAAATTGATTAAAAACCGACTAAAAAAATATTCTAATCCACATTAGTTCTTCATTAACATAAATTAATTAGTCAAATTGTTTATTTATGAAGTAGTCTTAAAAAAACACAGATACTTCTTGTACGAAATATTTCTTTAAATGTACAAAAATTGATGAAAACTTTTAACTTCAAACTGGAGCTATGCATTCAATATTGGATTAATTCAATATGACATTAATATGTTTAATCTCTGTTTTAGGGACTTTATTATTTGGCATGGGGGGTACAGTGAAATACGATAGACGTAAAAACCTAACGCCTTTTAAGGTATCCGACAAAGTTCGGAACCGTGATTTTGCAAAAGCGTGTAAATGGATAATATTTATGATATTTAGTGTCACTTAGATTAGAATACATGTATAAAATTGTTTTATAAGGACATTATATGACAAAAAAAATTATTTAAGTACAATATTTTGGTAAAAAATTAACTTAGAATAACCTTTTTTTCAAATGTTCTCCTTTTGTAAAAAATACTTCTATTGTATTAATATCTTGCCTGTATTCAGCTCAGACCTCTGTACAGAGGCTCCACTAGAATTTCTGAAATGCATAACTTGGAAGTCGGTTTATCCATGTTTTTAGTAAAAAAGAAGGGAGAAATTTTAAGAAAATACACCGATAATTATTTGAAATGATTGTAACTCTGAAAATAATTTGAATTTTTCAAATATCATAGTTGAGCCTCTGTACAGAGGTCTGAGTTATACACAGGCAAAATATTAATACAATAGAAGCATTTTTTACAAAAGGAGAACATTTGGAAAAAAGGTTATTCTAAGTTAATTTTTTGCCAAAATATTGTATTTAAAAAAAAAAATTTTGTCATAATGTCCTTAAAACAATTTTATACATGTATTCTAATCTAAGTGACACTAAATATCATGAAAATTATACATTTATGTGCTTTTTTAAAATCATGGTTCCGAACGTAGTCGGATATATACCTTGAGTAAAAAAACATATCCTCTCTTAAAAATCCTTTTGCTGGTGTTTCTAGCAACAAAATTGTCATCACATAAGAAAAAACATTGAAAAATAATAACAACCAATATGTGATATTCCCGATCCTTTTGCTTCTCTTCTGACAATTAGGTTCGCCAAATCTTTACCTGCATCACTTTTGATTTCTTAGGCTGACTGAAAGATAAAATGTAGGGAAAGGAGTTTCATTAATAAAATATCTGAAGAGTAACATTATGGTAGGTTAAAACCATTTAGTAAAAATGTTCTGCCATGCAACTTATTAAATATAGAAGGAGAAAAACTAAGTGACTCTCCCATGACAAAAAGTTACATTTTGTTCATAATCATGAACGAAACATTAACTTGATCTTTACCTCGTGGTAATTTGAAAACATTTTACAAGTGTTTTTCCCCATGGTTTGAAATGGATGCATACCAAATTGGACAGCATTATAATCAATGGTTTACTGTAAGAAAAATACCGAAAGTAGCAATTTGAATAATAGTCTTTTTGTAGCTATATATATATTCTAAGAGTAAGGAACATAAGGTTTATTTTTCGTAATATACACTCTTTTTTTCAGGTTTTGAAAAATAATATTTCTTTCAATGGATCTAATCATTTGAATTCTAATAAAGATTAGAACTTAACGTTAAAACTTTCAAAATTTAAACCTACTTCAGCATAAGAAATTTAAATTTGTAGTTCCTCTATTAAATATTATTGGCATAATCTCTCTTTACTTATTTGAAATTTTTCACGAATTTTATATGATAATTTTAAAAATATTTATTACCAGGTTCTCCATTTGAAACACCTACTCAAAAATATTCCGTTGTTGTTGCAAATGCTATCTGTCTAACATTGTCAGATTGAGGCCCTCGAAATTCATTCTGGAAAAGGGTTAGATGTACGTTTGTCGTTAGCCATAGCTTTGAGCACCATGCAGGTGACAATACGATTTTGTCTCGGTTCCACCCCCAATTTTGAAGGAGAACACTCTGGTGATGGTAAGGGGCCTCGTACATCTCTTCCTCTTCCACCAACCTCACGAGAAGACTTGCGGCTAGAAGGCTATTTAGAGTACCCTCATGCCGCGAAGGTACTATACATTTACAAACACCCATGCCCTCTCTGGGATTCGAACCCAGATCCTTCGGCATAGAAAAGATTCCGCGCGTATATAGTATTATATTTTCATATAAACTATATTCGTTTTTTCTTGAAGATCTAAGGTGGTATCAGTAACCGAGTATTCATGGTTACAAACTCGTGACTGGCGTGTAGCGGGTTGGAGTCCTGGTGGCACTGAAAGCCCACCATGTGGAGGGTGCTGATACTCGTTAAGCTTGTCAAGATCAAACTTCTCCCATTGGCGTGGTGTAGTTGGAGAGGAGGGAGCCAGCTCAGATGTCATCCTCGTCACTTGACCGAGGCTCAAAATTACAAGGTCTGTCGTCAGTAACCCTCGTCCTGCTTCCTAATTCTACGTAAATCAGTCAAATCAAATTTCACTGTTTCAAGTGCATTTTTTAAGCCTTCAGTACTAAAAATGCATTCAAGAATTCCAAATTTAAAGCAGACAACAGTATTAAGACCTTTTTTTCTAATGGGCTGTGGATTGGTGTATTACTATTGCAGATCTAGTGCACATTCAACAGTAGCTGGTATCTCTTTTTAGTGCGGCACTATATTGGTGGATATCAATCACCACAGGTAATTTTGATACCCCGTTTCATCCCTAGAGGGGAACACTTGAGCTCTGACGAGGCGAACCTGTACTAGGATTTAATATTGCCGAGAGCACCCAAGCCAAACAGATACTCTAGGCATCTTTTACATGTCATATAACCATACTACATGGCAGCTGTCAATTTTCTGCATCATGAAAATCCAACGACTTGGGCCGGGGTCGAACCCGCAACCTTGGTTGCAGAGGGCCAGCGCCAAACCAACAACGCCACCCAGCCGGCCCATATCTAATAAAAAGGTATATATTTTTTTATGAAGCGCGCGGGATTGTAACGTTTTTCGGAAGTGGCTTTCAAGGTCGTTTGAGTTGACCACCCCTGCATTAATGTGAAGATAAGCTAATTAAAATGGGGAAAACTCTCGATTTCGCATTTCAACGTGGCCGTGGTTGCCGAGAGCACCCAAGCCAAACAGACACTCTAGGTATCTTTTACATGCGTATAATCATACGACATGGCCACTGTCGATTTTCTGCATCATGAGAATCCAACGACTTGGGATGGGATCAAACCCGCAACCTTAGATGCAGAAGGCCAGCGACAAACCAACCAAACCACCTATATAGCCAGCGTCTTAAGACCTTAGTTCCTAATAACCGAATTTTCTCATTAATTTCTGACGAAAGTTTACTTAATGTTTCAAATTACGTCATATTTAACTCAAATACAATAATTCGAAATGCTCGGTTCTAAAAAAGATCTGTTATTTATAAACTTTTACTGATTTTATATGAATAACGAATATGCAATACTTCCAAAATCCTTCGTAGTTATGATTGGGATAGGAGCTATGAAACATGCTGTCGGCATTCTAAATTTGTCAAAAGCATATTGGAGCCCTATAACGTAATTAACTAACTCGGGCAATCCATTGCCCGCAGCATAACTACTAGATCATACCGAATAATTGATTTTGGCTTATAGACGTTAATTCGAGGAATTATATGCATGTAATAAGCCCGGCTCAAAATTAAATTTGAATTATGCAGCTATAGAAGACGTGTTGTCTTTTAATTTGTATTCCGTGGTCGGATAAGTATATATTTATTTAATATTAGGGATATTAAATTCGTTATTTTAAGTTACATTAATGTCAAATTGAGTTAATAAATTTATAGTAACGTTATAATTGTGTAGGTATTAGATTATATGCAGATTAAGTTCAGATTAACACATGCGCAGTAGAAGAGCATGTTAAGGATTTTAAATAATGCAGAATAATAATAGTTTTTTTTCAAGGGAATATTAAAAATTTTACAAAGTTGTTGAACTTATGAATGTTGCATGAAATCACACCCTTGTAGACAGGTATTTTAAAAACTATTAGTGGAAAATATTTTAAATCCCTTAACCCTTTTAGTGGGCATTGGCTAATACGTCTAGACACGTATTAAAATTTTTTTTCTAAAAGCGGGTGATGGATATTTAGTCCATCAACATGAGTTAATTGAAGCTAAAACGCATAAAAATCAATACAGATGGCAGGACGATACATTTTTTTGCATTTCATGTCCCCTGATGGGTAGTTAAAAACAATGTTTCTCGGTGTAAATCCACAAATTGTATTTTGATTACTATAAATAAAATTTCTGACCTTTGAAAAAAATTTCGACATGTGTCTTAAGGTATCCAACTACTTACGACAACTTTTTTTTTTTGAAAAAATGGTGATGTGGGGATTTTTTGTGTGATTTTTAGATTTATTTAGTATATTTTAAGAAAAAAATCCCAAAATTGAAAACAAAAAAAAAATTATTATTAAAATGGGAAAAAACTGGTAAAAATGTACAAAAAATTACATAAACGGTGCCCGCTCTGTACAAAAATTTTATGAACAAATTCTCAATTTTTCAATTTTTATGTCTTACTTTGCTATTAATGTTTGATATGACCTAAAGGATAAAAGGTATTTTAATTTTTACAAGAACTAGAACATGTTATCTTATTGATTACATGAAATTGCTTAAAAAACAGTGATTATATTCACATAAAGGACTGTAAATTTTAAAATAAAACTGTGATTGATAAATCTGAAAGTTAAAACACTTTTACTGTTATACAGAATATACACAAAAAATTTTAGCAAATTAATTTAAAAACTTTTTGAGCGATCGCTGTCCCCGTTTGAGTTTTTCGAAAAAAACATGTTTCGAGTAAAACACATTTTAAAGTTTGGCATCTTGTGTAAAGTTATGGCATCTGCTTTTACTAAAACACTTGTAGTTTTTGTTCTAGCGAATGGAAAATAAAAAACTTGGTATTTTTTTTAAGTTAATAAGATGGCCTATAAAATAAATTCATAACAAAAATTTGACAATTTTTGAAAAAAATCATGATTTTAGGGTAGTCGGATACCTTAAGTATACTTTTCTCTTATCTAAATGAACTAAGCAAATTTGCAGTTAAAAAAAAAAGGTTTTATTTAGTTTTTTGAAAAGCTTTTGAAATGCTCTAGCCACAGCCTACATAGAACAGAAAAATGACGTAGAAATGTTTGCTTTTCTCCACATTTAGAATCATGTGAGAATGTTGGGGGTCGGAAATAGAAACAAACTTTGTTTACAATATGTGGTACAAGATTCTCGGGTTTTAAAATCTTTCATTATAGCTTTTCTGCTCGGAAAAACTTTTGCATATTATAAAGTTCCTCAGTAGATAGCTCATCAAATTTGTGAAATAACTAATTTAAATTCTCAAAAATATTATTTTATTTCTAACATTTTATACTAAAATTAAATAAAATATAAAATGTGGATATATACCAATTTCAATGTATATTCTAAGTATTCCATATATATTCTTAATGAGTATTCTATGTTGTACAATTAATCTATTATTATTTAATTACACTTATACTTTGTATTTAATTATTATTGAAATAGTTATTACATAAATGCCAAAATTTTCAAAATAATTATACCAGATAATATCGTAGCTATCGGGCTAAAATCATGTAATATCATAATCACATGATAACTACAATTAAGTCTACAATCAGTTCATAAATTCATGTGACGTCATAGCCTTATGATAAATGCAAATCCGTATTTCCGACGTATTTTCAGCTAATCAGTTAATGTTCTTTGCTGTTTCCAACTTTTGCTTTTTACGAAAACTTTCTTTTTAAAAGTACATATTTGTCACAGTAATGAAATAACGCACATATAGGTAAACAAAATGTATTTGTTTTAAAAATACATGTACAACATGAGATTTTTTTAAAATTTTAACAAACTTTTTGTGAAGAACCTTAATACATAAACATATTTACCCAATTATCTAATTTGAAATTGTATCTAATTGTTACAAATAGAACAACAAGTCTGGTTCCAGTTTTGAATTCAATGAAGAACATGTGATTGTATTTATCACGTGATCGTCTTGAATTTAGCCCATTAAAAAATTCAAAGCATTTACAATACACTGAGCAATGTCATAAAAAAAAATAATATCTTCAATAATACTAACCGACGACATTCATTTATGATCTGTTTTTATGCATATAAATTACAAAAACCAATAAATAAATTAAAATGACGCAACATCAAGCCTTCTGTCATTAAAAACCAAAATAACAAAACACATGCCTTCGAAACATAACATCAATGCAAACAGTTCCACCAAAAAAAAGAAGCAAACTATTATTCTCCATCACAAAACAAAATTTCATCTTAATAAAACATCTATTGAGGGCGAAAAGAAAAGCCTTAACACCTAGCCGAGACCTTCATTTAAATGCGTGTGCCCCAATGAAAAGTGAAGTTAGTTGGCAAATAAAAGTTTCCTCTGTACGGCCGAATCACGCACAAAAGATACGGGGGATCTTTTGTCTAATGCCTCCGGTTATCGATCGGGTGATGACGGCAAAACACTCCCACTAATGAAGTCTCTCTTTCCTCGGCCCCTCATAGTATTGTCACTTCGACTTCGCACCATCGATCTCCTCTTCTGAGATCAGTCCATCAACCAAGGTTCAAATGTTTTCCTTCCTCTGGCCTCTGTTTCACTTTTTCTTTCTTACACCATCGATTACAGTACGGACAGTGAGTTTTGGCTGGGCAAAAAAAAAGATCTGTAGCGTTTGAGAAAGAATGAGTATTAATGGTTTAATTCTTATATAAAATAAGTAGATTGTTTTGGAAAGGTTCAAAAAAAAAAATTTTTTTTTTTTATCTCAATGCCATTTATATGCCCAAATAGTATTTCTAAAATTTTCTCTTACCGATTTGCCTTTGTACTAAGAACAATTTGTTTTATTTATGTTTGTATGGAATTCCATTCATTTTCAAGTGAGATTTAGGGTTCAAAACTACATATGTAGGAAATGTATATGTACTTGGCTGTTAAGATTTTCTATCAATACTTATTAAATTAGGTTGCCTTAAGGTATCCGACTACGTTCGGAACCGTGATTTTGCAAAAGCGTATAAATGGATAATATTTATGATAATTAATGTCACTTAGATTAGAAAATGTATATAAAATTGTCTTAAGAATAGTATTACAATAAAAAATTATTTAAGTACAATATTTTGACAAAAAATGAACATAGAATGACCCACTTTCAAAATATTCTCCTTTTGTGAATTGATTAATTGAATATTAACGTTGCACTGTTTAGCGACGGACCACTTAATTTTGAACCATGGTCAAATGACGTGGACGACACCTGAGCTGGCTCCCTCCTCTCCTAACTACCACACCACACCAACGGGAGGACGTTTGAGCTCTCGACAGATTTAACGTGCATCGCTGCCCTACACGGCGGGTCTTTAGTCGTACTTTGCTTGAACTCGTGACAAGGCAAGCCACGGTCCGATACCTATACCACTCGGCTACCGCGGTCCTCTCTTTTTGTGAAAAATGCTTTTATTATAATAATATTTTGCCTGTATATAGCTCAGACCACTGTACAGAAGCTCAACTAGAATTTTTGAAATATGTATTTTAGAAGAGGGTTTATCCATGTTTTACGACAACAGAGGGGAGAAATTTTAAGAAAAATACGCTGATAATTATTTCAATTGGTTGTAACTCTGAAAATAATGTGAATTTTCCAAAAATCATAGTTGAGCCTCTGTACAGAGATCTGAGCTATATACAAGCAAAATATTTTTACAATAGAAGCATTATTCACAAAAGGAGAACATTTTGAAAAAAGGTTATTCTAAGTTACTTTTTTGCCAAAATATTGTATTTAAATAGTTGTTTTTGTCAAAATGTCCTTAAAACAATTTTATACATGTATTTTAATCTAAGCGACACTAAATATCATGAAAGTTACCCATTTATGCGCTTTATTAAAATCATAGTTCCGAATGTAGTCGGATACCTTAAGAAAAAGTTTATATACTCATGTCCATAAATTAAGGATAATTCAATACAGGCAAAGAAGTAAAATTGTTTGCAAGTGCTTTATAAGCCTTTTATTGTAATAACCGCATAGTTATGACACAAATGACATATTTGTATGATTTTTTACGTGGTAGAATTATCGGCCATCTGGATGTACCAAGCTGTAAGTATGGAACTTGGAATCGCTCAGGATATCATCTCCAGGCTTTGGCAACCATGCCACGATGATGGTAATGTTAGTAAACGTTACAGCACAGGTCACACACACACACACCCCTCCCAATTTGTTGTTGTTGTCGTGTGTTTTTTGGTCATGGGATACATATGAAATACACAAGTGGAAGAACAGAAACATACACTACAAACAGAAGGATATACATATTTATTACAGATGATGGTCCCATGATATAACAAGAAGATGTGCGTTGCTTTCCTTTCGAGACAGTAATCCATTACAGGCGACTTCTTTTCCCGAAGAAAACACAACCATGTCTTACTCGGGATTCGAACCCGAACCCACTCGGTTATAAGCCGAGGGTCATATCCACCTTACTGGCTGGGCCGCGCCCCCTAGTTACAACGCAGAATAAGGATCGGTATTTGGTAGTTACTGCCAAAAGAAACAGACAGAGCACAGAATCAAATCTGTCCCGTCAGCTGTGTTCGACCTCTGTTATGACGGTTTCAAGCATACTGTTTACAGAAGTTTAGGACAGATTGGTCTGTATGCTCTCGTAGCCCTGTCAGATGTCTTCTACTTACTACAAGTCACTGTCACCTGCGGTTAGCCTGGAGTAGAAAGCATGCATTGAGGACACCGCAACAGTGGTCATGTGTGATGTTTTCCGACGATTCCAGGTTTAGCTTGCAGACCTTCATATGTAGAGCTCCAGGTACCCATTACCACTAAGAGAATATCATCGAACAGAGCACCGTTTCGGTGGTGCAAGATTGTTCGTTTGGGGGCGAATTATTCTGGGTTCCAGAACTGGCCTGTATGTTCAAATTGGAACCATAACAGGCCAATTCTATCGGGACCTCATTCTGAAGCAACATGTACGTGTGTTTCGAGGCCCCATGGGCGCAGAATTTGTTTTTATGGATGACAACGCCCGTCCTCACCGTGCAAACAACGTGAACGAATGCCTTCAATTGGAGGATATCACTCGTATGGACTGGCCAGCATTCTCACCAAACTTGAATCCAGAAGAGCATGGGTGGGACATGCTTTGCCGACGAGTTGCAGCCCGTCAACTACCTCCTACATGGCTACCGGAACTTTGGAGAATATTGCTTGATGAGTGGCGTAATATTACCCAAGATCAGATCGATAATTTTACACACAGTAAGGCGTCGTACGGACTATATTGCATCATCTAGAAGACGTACTATGTATTATCCATCATACCAAGCAAGTAATATTAGTTTTTGCAAATAGTTTTCTTTTTTCTTTTGTTATTTGCTCAAGGGAGCGAAAATTGAAATTTTTATTAATGATATCAAACTTATAGCATCTTTTTTGCTCTTTACCCTTTTATTTAATAAAAAAGCTTTACAAATAAGTCACATTTGTTTTCATGTATGTATATATATATGCATGAAATAATTTGGACTTGGCTTAAGACATTTTTGTGTTAACATGAAAATTTTTCCGGTTGCTGTCGCGTTGAACAGTGGTGGAGGAACCATCTAGTAACTTAAAAATTCATATTTATTGACAGAAAGAGCACAACAGTAACAGTCCCACTTCTACGACTTTTCACAAAAGAATTATTTGTTCTTTACCAAAATCTCAGCCCTTTACAGTTTAGGTCAACTGGAAGCTGTTAAATTCCAACGACTTTCAGTAAAGATTTTTCTGACGTCTTGTGAGCGATGCAAGATTGCATCAACCTGTTTTAAAAACGCTAACATTTCAATTTTGGGGAGATAAAGTTGGGATTAGTTCCCATTTGGTGGTAGACAAAAATTAAATATGACTTTAGGTCTTTAGAGGCTCAAGACCATTGTGAATTAAAGTTTCTCGAGAAAAAATTTAAGTGAATTATTACATGTATATATATATCATGTATTTTACAAATGGATTTTTAAGAAATTTGACTCATAAAAACAACTTTAAAAATCGCAAACTTTATTAACCAGGCTATATATTTTTTTTATTTAATATCAATTTATATATCCATTGTATATATATTATTTCCAACTATACTCAAAGATCTTAATTTAATAAATATAACTCTTAATTCTGAACCTTAATTACAAAGGTCAAGGATATTAGAGAAAGATTGATGGAGTCGCGGAACTAAGAATATATCAGTTCAAATAAAAGGAGCTTAAACCAAGAAATTTTTTCCTTCCATTTGTTTGAGACTGTAATGCCTTCATTTTTTACTAGCTTCAAAATGACTCAATTTCTCACCGGACATGGTAGTTTGAAAAGTTATTTCAACAGATTTAATTTGAATCCATCATCTTCCTGCGCCTGTAGAGCTAAAGGTGAAGAAAATGTTGAACATTGCTTCTTTTATGTTCTAAGTGTGTTAGTGAAAGGAAGATCCTAAAACGAATATTTGAAGACACTGCTATTAATTAGCCTCTAGATTTTCACCAGCGTATTTCAAACAGAAGAGAATTTGACTGTTTATGTAAATTCATTGTAAGTTATTGTAATATTTCCTAACTTTTAAATTTTCTTCTTTTCTTATTCTTTTCGTGATGTTTTTCATTCTTCTGTAAGTCTCGTGTGACACTCTGGGCGCACGGGGAATTGCAAATATTTTCATTAAAAAAACTCAGATTATGAAAACATTATCTTTGCTGACGCCTCATCAACATGTTCTACTAATGTTAAGAATTTAAGGTATAGTATTTTAGTGCAGCTTCTCAAACTTTCAATATACGCGACCCACTATTCAATCATCATTTTCATCGCACCCCCCTCCATACAGTAACAATGTATGAGTTAAATAATACTATACTTTGACACTAAAGCTGCAATACGACTTTAACTCTTATGTGCCACCGACGTACATAAACGTCTCGCTCAGACAAAGCATTAATTTTCTGGACGTATATATACGTCTTTCTGAAGTACGATCTTTTCTGTGAAGTGCTATCCATACAATTATTCTGAGGGTTTTGGAATGTAACAAGAGGACTTTGACAGTGTTTGCGAGGATTTGCTTATTTACTTCTGTTCTCCCCCTAAAAAAACATCGAAATACGCTCGTCTTCGTGGAAAACGGTGGCAATGGAAAGCGAATCGCGTAACTTTTAATCGGCAGTTAAGGCATTAATTAAAAACAGTGCAAATTATAAAGATAAGCTATAGTACAAGCCCATGAGGTCACTGATAATTATCAAACTTATTCTTAACTTAGTATTGTTAAATTAATAATAAAATACATTGTACAGTACTGATACATTTATAAGTGTAATATATCAGGGTAAATGTGTATTTTATATTTTATTACATCAGAAAGTATTTTGTTTGCTTACATTCAGTAAATTAATAATTTTTTTATACATAATCTTTTGCTTTCGCCTTTTCAATATGCCCGCAAGGGGGGCGCACCCCACAGTTTGAGAAACACTGTATTAGTGTGAAACCAATTGATGCTACATCTCGGAACTTCCTTCTTGTAGTTATAGAAAGCTGTACTTTCAACTCTTAGCAATTATTTGCTTAAGAATCTACTAAACAGACTTCCACAGCCTTTATGTTACTAAAAGATAAATACATAAAATGAAATTTACAAATGTTGAATTACATTCGCTGTATCAGACAGATACAGTAATCTACATAATTTCCATTTTAGATACCAATCCATACAATAGCTTTAATCAATATCATAGTATTCATCAATATTCCATAGTATCTATATCACGCATACATTACACATCGCCACATTATATATAAGCCACTATATAGCTTTACACTTGATTTGAAGTACAATTTATTCTTTTGTATTATTTTCAATTATGTTATGTCGGATGGTTTATAATGACATAAAAATGTGTCCTAAGAAAAGTAAAGTTAATAAAACGAGATAATAAAGAAAATAATCAATTAGAACTCGAAATTCAAAAATATTACCTTAAGTTCAATTAATATATATTTAGAAGTATTATACTAAGCTTTAGACAGTATATCACATTTTCCGCGCGTTTCTTGTATACTAAATTTTTACTAAATGCTTATACCAGGAAAAAGAGAACTATGATTTATTCATTTACTTGCCAGATTTTTAATTATATTTATGGATGTTTTACATTTATTCGTGTAAAAACAATTAAATAAAAAATTGATACTCATATTTTTAATATAATTTTACTTTGTTTTTAAAATTAAATCATTTAATTTTGAGCAGGGTTTTCATATTCAATAATGAAGAAAATGCTCAGTCAAATCCCAGACATCCTTGTAATCCTAACACTCTTTGTATTGATGTTATTTAATTTGATTATTTTCAATTTTGCGAAGCAAAATCAGACGTTATCCTTAACTGTTAGTCAATAATTTTTTTAAAAAAATTCGAAAACTGTGTTTTTTCTCTAAAATGCAAACAATTCTTTGGTGTTAAAGCATTATACATCCCGCTCTCTCTATTTTTCTCAAAATCTATTTTACTAAAATCTGGTAACATATAGTTTGAAATTTACATAGATACATTATACATTTATTATTTAGAAAATACATTCTGTATATAGCGATCTTTATGATTTATACTGTATCATCTAATTTCAATATTCAGTTATCAAGTCATCAAGCAATAAAACAGTCTTTCAATACTTTTAATTATTAAAATATGGAGTCAAGGATGCATGTGGTTTAGTTTGATTCGTAATAAACTAAACTAATATTCCTGATTAATTGTATCAGGTCCTCGGAAATAATTTCATTAACTCTTTACCCAACCTTAGAGAGAGTACAAAAGATGGTAAGCATTATTTTTAGTGAAATTTGAAAATGATAAGTAGCGTTATATTTCTTAAACTCTTAATTCCTTTGGTCAGTTACGACGATTACATTCCATGATATTTTTATGTCGTTCCAATAATTCAGTCCATCCTTTAGGTATTTTGATTTATTACACGACACATACAGAAGACATGTAAATAGCAAAGAACATTACATAACTGACTCAAGAAGCTAAACAAAGTATATCTCTCAGATTACTAGCAGCGCCATCTATTCATTTAACACTTAATTTACAACAACAACAACAACAAAAAAAGTAGTACAATTGTAACCAATCCCAACTTCATGCGTTTCATATTTTAAGTGCAAATTCAGTGTTAAAGTATATCGCCGCTTAAATGTTCACAATTAAAAAGAAATAATTTTCCCAAGTTGTTGACACACCTATTATATTGTCTCTATCCAAAAAAAACATTCCATATTCTTAATCACTTTTCAAAAGTCGATCGTGATTCCCGAAAGAATAGTTGTGAAACTTAAATATATCGGGTAAAAATAAGTAAGAGACTTTTTGCATACACATATTTACATTTATAAGAATCTTCATTAACTGCAGTTATATTCGAGGGGAGCTTTCTAAGTCTAAGATACAATTGACTACTTAAGAATCTAGGATACAGATGTCATGTTTCCATATTATAATTACATGGAGTATGCGTGCCCAAAAGTTCAATGGACATTCACTGGCTATACACTGCTGGCCACCGTAGATATAGATACACTGCTGGCCACTGTAAATGCAACACCCTGAAGGAAATATGCAAATAACATGAAATTTACAACATGCATTAACGGAGGTGAGATATGCAAATGATTAGAATTTCAGCGCAGACACACATAACGCGCGCCTGTGGCGCCACCTCAAAGCGCTATTTACGGCTTGGAGATTTAGACGATTTCAAGTTCGGCAGTTGGGTTTTTCTTGTGGTTTTTTCAAAAAACGACCAGTTATGTCTCGTAGAAAACAGCGAACAGCTTTTCATCAAGTATCCGAGTTCGACAGAGGAAGGATAGTGGCCTACCGAGATTGTGGATTATCTTTCAGGAAAATCGGTAGTCGTGTTGGACGAAACCAAACAACTGTCGTGCGGATATGTGACCGTTGGATGCAGGAGGGTACGACGGACCGATCTGGTCGATCGCATCCACCTCAATGCACCACTTCACGTGAGGACAGGCAAATTGTGCGCATGGCAGTGATGGATCGCTCAGTCACATCACGAACCATATCATAGCATATTGAGTCTGTAACGCATCATTCAGTGTCTGCGCGTACCATTCAACGCCGTTTACAGCAGAGTGGTCTGTCTGCAAGACGTTCATTGCTTGGACTACCCTTGACGCAGAACCACAGACGTCTCCACCGCCATTGGTGCGATGAAAGAAGGATTAGGCTGGCAGAATGGAATGAAGTTGTCTTTACCGACGAGTCACGCATCTGTCTGCAACACCACGATGGTCGGATTCGAGTCTGGAGACACCGTGGAGAGAGGATGCTGAACAGCTGCGTTATGCACCACCACACTGGTCCTGCACTGAGTATTATGGTATGGGGCGGTATTGGATATCACTCTCGCACTCCTCTAGTACGCATTGCCGGTACTTTAAACAGCCAGCGCTACATCTCCGAGGTGTTGGAGCCAGTTGTCCTGCCTCACCTTCAGGACTTGGCCACAGCCATATTTCATCAGGACAAAGGTTCTTCGTCAATCACCAGATTGAATTTCTTCCCTGGCCGGCTCTCTCTCCGGATCTTTCGGCGATAGAAAACATGTGGTCCATGGTTGCTCAACGATTGACCCAGATTACAACCCCAGCTGCCACACCAGATCAACTTTGGCAACGTCTGGAAGCCACTTGGTCTGCTGTACCCCAAGAACTTATCCAAAGTCTCTTTGAATCAATACCGTGGCGTGTGGCAGCGGTGATCTCCAACAATGGCGGCTACTCTGGTTACTGATTCTGGCAGGAACCACACTTCACAAACGTCTATACATTTAATCATTTGATACTTGGTCAACATGTTATCTACAAAATAAATTTTGTTGTGCTATCTCGTCTTTCTTGGTGTTGCATTTACGGTGGTTAGCAGTGTATTTATGAAATCTAGAATTGCATTTGAAATGGCATAAATTAATTGTTTTCCTCTTTTATAGTTATTTTTTTACATCTGCTCTAAAGCCTTATAATTTAAAGTGGCGTTAAATTGATTGTATGAAACTTATTATTCTTAAGTTATGTCAAATCTTTCCACAATTACCGATAGAATCCTTTAATTCATGATTGTATCTTCTATGTTTCTGACAAGTATTGTTGTCTATTTGACTTGAAATTAATCCGTTTCATAAATTCCTTTCATATTAAACATTCATTTAATAAGGAATCGCTTACAATGCATTCTTACAATTGTATGTGGTGCTAGGATGCCTTCTCAGGCGTAAATTTCGTTGTGTGGAAGTTGTTTAAAACTACGAGAAGAACTGGCCCTGATAATCGTATCTTTAGTTTGAGCGTTCGGAAATATTTAACTGAAATAAGTTTAAAATCTCATTACCGTTTCTAAACTCTAGAAAACCGTTATATAATTATCCACACAATATTTGTTTCATTTGAATCAATATATATTCAATAATGTTTTTCTGGGAAGGCCACTTTCGTTGCAAAATAACTATTGTAAATTCTTCTCGTAATAAAATAACTCCTGAATACAATGGCGTTGTTAATTCTTAGTGTTACAGAAAGGAAGATATTATTAACGGCTGTGGGTGCTTTAAATCAGAGGTCGCCAAAGTGGTTGGTCCATGAGAAAATTTCGCTCGTCAACAGAAAAATGTGTAATATACTTACTCATCACGATAAGGTATGTTTTAATATGCATTGAAACATAATTCGATTCATAACAATACGTGCAAAATTATAAAAACGCTATTTCATAGAATAAAGCCATAGTAAAAAAGTCGTACTGCTGTAGCTCCATTGTTATATGTGGATAATAGATCCGTGTGCAGAGAAAATTCAGGATAATAATTTAAGCATGCATCTAAAAGAAAGCCCCATCGACATATCGTCCGACGAAACTCTCAAATTTAATTTCATTCATTCTTATCAAGATCTCAGTTTTGACCTTCCATAAAAATTGAATATCCTTTTAGTGAATAGCGATGAAAATTATGATTCAATTCTCCACAACTTATTTACGTGAAAAGGCCTTTTCATCTGCCATCAAAACACGGTACTTATCTCAGCTTGAAATAAATGCAGTTCCAACTATCCATAATCGTATTTCGTAAGCAGGAACATCCATAACACTAGGAATGTATAATGCTAAACGCTTGATATACTTAAATCTTTTTTTTAATTGTTTTGTTTTTACATTTTTTGTTTAGTTTATTTATTTTACTATGGCATATTAGTAAAGATTTTATAATTTGGTTAAAGTTAATAGTTTCATCTTATTAACGAGGTACACATTTTATGTGTTCTTAGATCATTATTTTTTTATAAATATATTGAACACTTAAAAAATCCTCTATTAGTGACCCTCAATATTTAAATTATGAATTTACTGGTTTGGCGACCGCTGCTTTAAATAAGCACTTTGGTAAACTTGACTTCCAAATCATAACAGTTATGGCACCGAAATATTTATTAATGACAACTGCATTATTGAATGTACCAGAAAAATTCACACATTAAACCCTTTATCTAACGACTGTTACTGTACCATTCACTTTAAAATTACATAGAATAACCATTTTTATGAATACTCTGACGATACTTAGCAGGAATATTCTTTTAAATCTACTCTTCCAAGATATATGCCAGCACGGGTTCTATGAGGAGTGTTTTAGGGGGAAAGGCGAACAGTTTTATAGCAGGAATTGCGTTTTCAGCGCATTGCGAAGATTGTCATTATAGTTCCGAAAAAATAGTTTATGTCAAAATTCTCTACAGAGGCTCAACTAGAATTTTTGAAAAATTCACATTATTTTCAGAGTTACCATCAATTTAAATAATTATTGGCGTTTTTTTCTTAAAATTGCTCCGATCTATTGTCGTAAAATATGGATAAACCCACTTCTAAGTTATATATTTCAAAAATTCTAGTTGAGCCTCTGTACTGAGGTCTGGGCTGTATACAGGCAAAATATTATTATAATAGAAGCATTTTTCACAAAAGGAGAACATTTGGAAAAAAAATTATTCTAAGTTAATTTTTTGCCTAAATATTGTATTTAAATAATTTTTTTTTGTCAAAATGTCCTTAAAACAATTTAATACATATATTCTAATCTAAGTGACACTAAATATCATAAATATTATCCATGTATGCGCTTTTTTAAAATCACGGTTCCGAACATAGTCGGATACCTTAGTTAATTAATTAGCTCTGACGGGTTAAATTTCCCAAAGTTGAGTATTTTTTTTTTATGTATATCCCTTAATTTTCAATGTAGTGTTTCAAAAAAAATATTGCATGAAAAAAACTGCAGTAAATCATAATGCGGTAGATAAAGGGTTAGTATTAAATTCTCAAAAAACTCTATTTTTAGTAAAATTTTTACATCATTGCATAAATACATTATCTTTATGCAAAAGAAGGCTTATTTCAGTACATCCAATCAGTCTTTACATTTGCATCATTAATTACAAATATTCCTGTGGATAAAAAAAAATTTTATGATTCACCTCTACCAGCCTCTGATTGGGATCTTTTAGTTGAGTAGTACTTAAGAATAATATATTTTCTTGAAATTTAACGTTCAGAGAATGTAAGAAAGTTTTGAGACAAATTGCTAGAAAAAAAAGAGATATCTAATGATATTTGTTTTTCTTCTATCACATTTGTCTTTTTCTGTTTTCTATCTCTAACGAGAATTTTGTCTCGTCTACTGTGTTATTTTTTAATCGGAATGCACCCTGCTGGTTACTTCTTCTTTCTTATCTTCTTTACACTCTGTAGAACAGATTAAATTTTCTGTTCAAGACAGCTCTACGAGTAATTCTTCAAATTCTAGGGAAGAATTGTTCTTTCAGCCAATCTTTCTAAATATTGTTGCTCAAATAACAAGTTATGTTGATCTACTGAACCCATTATTGCAATGATGTGGTCGCATTATATTTCATACGCCAACAAGGAAAGCGTAGTGGTACAACTACCAGTGGCGTAACGTATACCACCGCATTGCGGGGGGGTAGGGATTCTAAGGGGCTCAAAGCCTGACTAACGGCAAGTACATATTTGGGCTTGGGGACCCAAGCCTGACTTTGTAGGGGGCCCTAATATTCTCCGTTACACCACTGATAACTGCATATATTGTATAAGTAACAAATATTGGTACTTACGTATTATCGCAACCGTATTGGCTGCATTATATGAAACGAAGCACATAGTTGCCAATTCAGTGCGTAGGACACATACGAAATTAAGGATTTCAACTTGGAGAGTTATTTTGAACGTTGGTATTTTTGCGATAGTACGTAAGTACCAAAATATTTTATTAAAATATTTATAGTTGTAGAAGAAGCTTTAAATTAATTTCAAATCAAATGCAATTGAAAAATTCCTGAAGAAGGTTATTTTTGGTACTCTTCCATTTTGCAGGCGCAGGTGATAATTCGCCAAAAATGATACAACCGACGCCAAACAAAATATTCCCGCTGGTAACCTTTTATTACCGCATTTACAAAACAAATTTGGGTCTTTTCTTATCAGTAAAGTCTTTTTCATAATATATCAAAAATGGATGAAAAACCAAGGTACTTACTTGTTATCGCTACAATCGCCAACGTTCAAGATAACTCGCCAAGCTGGCAACCCCGATTTCGCATGTGTCGTATGCGCTGAATTGGCAATCATGTGCTTCGTTTCATATAATGCCACCAATAGGTTGCGATAATACTACGTAAGTACCAAAACCAATAAGAACAAATATTTATTACTATTTTTTATGTGTATACTGTGTATTATTGCCAATAACGACAACTTGGTGAGATTTGCACCGGCTAAGTGGAAAAGTATCCTATTTTTACTTGTGAAGAAATCAAGACTCAATTTACTCGTAAAAATAGCCTTCTTCAGGATGTTTATAGAATATTAAGATTCGCGATATGTGGATATTGGGATGATTATACGATAGGAATGAAAATACGAACTCAAAAGCTTTTCAGTGGTAAGTAGCTGTGATTTTGCAATGGGTACAAAGAAAACAAATTGCAATTAAAAGACTTATAATCCTATTAAACTGTATTTTAATCGTGCTAGTTTTTAAAATATATTATATAAACAAGGTGTAGTAAGTTAATCACGTTATCGCATTTAAAACAGGCAAAGATTTTTTTATAAAACAAAAGAAAAAAAATTACTTTTAAGACTCTATTAAATAAGTAAAACTAAAGAAAATTTTCCATTCAACTGTCTTAAGGCTTTATTAAGTCAAACCGCATGTCTTGGAAAAAATGTACTCTTGAAATAAATTAAAACTCACGAGATTTGAATAAAGGTACAAGATGTAAAATAAAAAAGAATTACAATTTTTCGCTTAGTGACCTCTTTATTTTTTTCCTTTCCTTTTTATATTGAAAATTACGGAGAAAAGTTATGTAATTTTGTGAAGGTATTTAAAGTTGGATTCAATTTCTAATTGTAAATATAAATAAAAATGTAAGGTGTTTTCAGTTTATTTTTATATTAGCTCTGCTCTTACATCTGATTTTATATAAAACCATTGGGAATCAATATGTTAATCATAAAAACAGTATTTCATCGCTAAGACTTGTGTTTAATCATTTATTTAAAACATAAACAATACTTTTTTTATGAAATAATGATTAATTATATCGAAATGAACACTACAGTTATTTTTTCCAATTTGGTAATTACGTATTATTGCAACAATCGATAAATCTATTAATAATTCACACCAAGCTGGCTACAAAAAATTTCCTATGTGTCGTACGTGCTAAATTGGCAACCAGGTGCATCGTTTCATATAATGTCGCCAATAGGTTGCGATAATACGTAAGTACCTCCAATTTTATAAACAAAACAAACAAGCTGTATTTTTGTAAACTTTGAAAGTTTATCATAACATTTTAATACGCTCATATACGTAGTCACGTCGGATGATAATCCGCGGACAAGCTCCAAATTCAAAAATATTTTAATAATTATAAGATTTATGAAATCAATATTTATGTCACAATCCAGGTGAAAGCGTCCTGTCCCGAATGGGTTTAAGTGCTGTTGTTTCTTATCGCAGATTAAGTGTTCTTAAGCCAACCTTTAAAAATATTAATTTTTAAAAGCTGCATTTATATTTCATTTTCCGATAATACTCTAGTGGCAACGTTATTTCAAAAATGATGACTTTTTAGATGTTGCTAGGTTTCCAAGTTAATACTTGCATGTTAAATAAAATTTTCTGAAGAAAAGTTTTATCCGAATTATTTAAATTTTCAGTTTTATACTTTTATATACTAAACATGTTTTTTATTCTGTGTCTGTTTAATAATTATAAAATTTAAGCTTTCTCTTGCTGTATTTGTATAGGACACAAGCACGTTACACAAAACAAACTTTCATTAAAAATTCTGAAGCTGCTAGCGAAACATCGTATTCTCATTATAATCAATATAACTAAAAGAGCTTCAAGAGAGCTAAGTATATATTTATTAAACAAAAATAAGTTAATTATCGATTATGAAAAAATTAAAAGCCAAATGCGATAACACGTTAAAAAAACGTCAGTTCTGTTCCGTCCTTGTTTTTGTAGTCAATACATGTAGTGAAAGGTCGAAAAATAGTTTTCAAACCTGAAGACCATTTTAATTTGTGTGATTTGATAAGGCCACATTCAATTTTTAGAATACATAAAATTGCAAAAAAAAAATCAAATTTTTAAACTTAAAAATTATTTATTTTTTTAAAATTCGATACTTACGTATTATCGCAACCTATCGGCGACATTATATGAAAATAAGTATATGGTTGCCAATTCAGGGCATACGATGCATAGGAACTTGGGGTTGACAACTTGGCGAGTTTTTTATAGAGTTGGCGATTGTAGCGATAATACGTAAGTACCTAAAATTCTTTAATTAAAACCAAATTTGATATTTAAAATATCGCTTAATAGGTACAGAGGTATTGTGTTTTCTAATTGCAATCATATTAGAAAAATAACAGATATAGTTCTTGTATTCCTGTTTTTGAAAATATTTAGAAGTTTTGCAAGAATAATTTCTAAAAATAAATTTAAGTTTAGCCACAATTATACGCCATTTATACATTTAAGAAAGTTGTATTATATAATTATATAGTAATCAATGTTTTTAATTCGAAATTTGCGCGATCTCATTGATCAATCATAGTACGTGCTTATATCTATATATATATCAAAAAAGTTTTTCGTGATGCTGTAAAAAATTTATTTTTCATAAGGTATAGTTTGTAAAAATAGGTAGTAAAAAATAGAGTTTAACTGAAGAGGAGCGCTAAGAACTTAGAGGGTCTCTCCCCCCTCCCACCCTGAACCTTTCAGCGCTTTCTCGAAAAATCCGTTTACGTCATAGATCGTGATTTTACACATTTCTCCAATAATTTCGAGAAATATCCATATGGTCACAAAATTTCCAACATGGTTGAAAATTAGGCTGTCAAAAGTAATGCCAACTTGAATGTATCGCCTGTATTTCACCGTTTCCACCGAAACACTTTTATAATATAACGGATGGCGCGCGCGCGTTGCTTGCAAATATTACAACTTTTATCGTAAAATAAATACAACAGGAAGTAATATTAATGAATGAAACATTCAGATAAAAATTATTTACATTATTTTAAGAAGATACAATAATTGCACAACTATACAATGGAAGTTGGTACAGCATTATTAATAAAAATATTAAATATAAGGGAACCTTAAATGATAACCATCATATAATGAAAGCTGAATTCAAGTGACGTCATAGTCACATGGTAGCTACAATCACGTGTTTCCAGCGAATCAGTTTATGCGCTTTGACGTTGCCAGCTTTTTCTTTTTTTGCTGAAACTTTGTTTTTGAAGTACTTATTTTTCAATAATAATAATAACGTGCATAGGTAAGCCAAATATACTTAATACAAGACATTTTTTTTTTAATTTTGAAAAACTTTTTGAAGAATATCAATATTTGAACGCCCTTAACAAATCATCAAATTAAAAATTCTATAAGAATTATACAACAAGCACAAGTTTGATGATAGTTTTTTTTTTAATTTAATAAAGAACCCATAATTGAATTTATCACGCGACTATCGTGAATTTAACCCTGGAGTCGGAAACCCACGGCGCGGGTGCCGTATGTGGCATGCGATACAATTTTCAGTGGCACTCTGCACCATTCAGCAAATTTGTCAGTTTTTGAGTGGATGATAGTTGATAAATTTCTAATGGACCTTATTTGACAAACATCTTCAGAATAATTGACATTTACGGAATTACGAAAAAATTGAAAGAATAACTCTAAGACAAATATACAGTTATTTTGTAAATTATAGAATATCATTGCTGGAGAGATTTATTTGTTTGAAGAGAAAAAATTGCATGTACACTGCTTTGCGCTTTTTGTTCTACATATCTAAATAAAAAATATTTCCTCATATGAAAAATGTTTTGAGTCCGCAAAGTAATTGTTTAATAACTGAACGTTCAGAATTGAGTCAAATTGAAAGTAACAAATTATACCCTTGATTTTGCGATATGAAAGTAGAAAGGTGCAAGAACTAGGTTCGCATTAAAATTTTTATTTATCTTTTTATTCAACTAGAATGAAGGAAAATATTTATATTTTATGTTGTCTATATCTTATTTATGGTGACTGCCTATCTTGAAAATGTTGTTTTTCGTCTACATAAGGCATTTCTTTTTTATTTCAAAATCTTATAGTTTGAACATTTTTCTTTCCAAAACAGTTTTTCTTTTTCCTTTACGCATTATAGAAATAAAGTTATAGTGATTTTAAAAAACATCACACTCCATGCAAAAGAGTGGTAAAATAAAACTTAAAAAAGGTTTTTCTCAAAATTATGTTTTCGAAAGAAACTCTTTACCAGATACATGATATCTCAAGAACCAAACCAGATAACGTTTTGAAAAATTTTGTGGGAATGTTTATTATACTATTTTTCATAAAGTGGACTATAAGTTTTGTTGTAGGTTAAATATTTTTTCATTTAGGGTAGTTTTTATAAATCAAAATTTTCATACTGTTATGTATGATTGTCAGTAATTTTTTTGTATTTTAATATTTCATTTAGATTTTGCTTCATTTTGAAGAGCACCGCAATTTGTATGTTTTTTATAAAGAAAACTAAAAGTACAATATTTATTTAAATCTTTTTATGCATTTACATATTTTTTTTATTTGTCTTCCTAAAAACACTCAATTTGTTTCAAAAATTTGTTTTTATAAAAAAATGGGTCCGAAGGTAGGCAATCACCTTAAATAAATATTTCAAAAAATGCATAGTATATGTTCAATTTTAATTTTTTTTATATTTTGTTGAAGAAATAGCTACATTTTATGCTGTGCTTATTTTTATGTTAAGAAATATATTTAAAGGATTCAAAATTAATATATAATAAAACATTAAATATGTATATTATGGATCTCTATTCTCAAAATCTGCATGCATTATCGCAGGAATCAAATTGTTTCAAAAATGCCCTTCTGTGTGGCACGCTGAATCATATTGGTAGATTGGTTTGACACGCCACAGCTATAGGTAGCCAACCCCTAATCTAATTCATCGTGAAAATAAAACAATTCTTTTTGACTTCCTAGCTGTTTGTTATTCTTTTTCAATCAAGAATCTAATGCCAAGACAAAAAAAATATTGTTTTCAATACATGAAATAGGAATTCTATTTCGAATATTAAAAAACAGTTATAGTATTTTTTGGTGTAAAAAAAACATTTTGCCTAAGTATTTTGGAGCAAAAGGATTAAAAAAAGGATAATAAACATTATTTTTAGAGATTCATCCATTAGAGCAGATGCTTTATTTTAACCCTAATTCAAAAAAAACCCTAAACACATTTACCCATTTCCAAATCTAGAAAACATACGCCATTTTGAAAAAGTATTTCCTTTTCTTTTAATACAAACAACTCGCAAAAAGCTTGTACTGAAATGTTCCATCTCAACTATCATTAGCCGAAGTAGTTTAAAATGTAAGACGATGAAACTTGGAGCATTCTGTTGCTTGTTTGTTGGATAATGGATTAAATATTAATTTTCATGACGGCAGAGCTTCATTGTCTTTTAGACATCATTAATTCAACAGGCTCATTCATCCTTCAAAGCTCTTTCATTGAACATCGTTCATCTCTTTTATGAAGGAAATTTACTTGATGGGAAGTTTGGCTAAACGCACGCTTAAGGGTGCCAATGAATGATATTATCGATAATAAATGCTACTACGCGGAATATTTAATCATTGGAATCTTTTCATGGCTAATTTATTGATGAAAACTGTTCATAATCCTTGGATAAAGATTTTTTTTATACAATTATATCCCAGATTTGTACAATTTAGAAGAGTTGGGAAAATTTTCTTGTAGATTTAACTGACAAAACATTTGCTTATACACGAGATATGTTAAAAAAATATATTGTGTGACCTTCAATCATAAAAAATACTCATATTCAGATACAACTATGTTACACTAATCCTTTCGGCTGTCACAGATACTTTTATTGAAGAAAGAAGCACTGGTACGCCTCTTATGAAATATAGTTCCCGAGAATCAATTCCTTACTTTCTTGAAGTGTGTAGCTCAAGGGTGACTAATCTTTCGGGAAAGAGTGTCACTGTTTGATAAAAAAAATAATGAGTGCCACTTCCAAATTTTCCAACAAACAAGTATGGAAAAGTGAAAAAATGTGTGTTACTTGTAAGCTTATCATGGGATTTTTACGCAAGTAGCACATTTTTTGATACAAGTCTATGTAGTAGAAATTTAAAAATAATATAATAAATAAGACGAAATTATAAACTCGAGCTCAGGTTTTGCTGTTAATAAACTTTTTACAAGTTCAATCAATTAGATTAGGAATAAACTAAAAATGAGTAACGGAAATCATTTAATTCAAAATAATTATTAAGTGCTCAGTATTTACTTGATGTGGCTTTTGAATTATTACTTTTTCAATTCCTACACACACTATTAACTCACACTCTCTATATATTTATTTATTTATCTTGGTGGAATTTTCAATCGTTAATAAAATACATTTTAAAGCGCTCCATTGAGTTGAAATTTTATATACATAATTATTTTGGATGACAATACAGTAATTTAATTATAATTAATAAAAATTAATTGATTAAAACTAATTATTAAAAGACTTACGAATTCAGTCGCGTTGGCATCATTTTTGGTGACTTAGCGACCCTTTTGGCGACTTGCGTCAAAACTTAAAAAGATGTTTTTTCCTCACGTTTTAAAGCATTCAGTTGAACTGAAATTTTATAGACACGATTATTTTGGATGACAATTCGATACTTTAATGATAATGAATAAAAATTAATTACCACTTAATGTTGGGATTCTGTCATATGTATATACATATTTATATTAATTGCTAAAATAAAATTTTTCTTTGACCTATGTAGAAATTGACTTACAAAAAAATATTTTTTATTACTTGTCTTTTACCAAGTCATCTATATTAGGATTAGCTCTTACAGATGCTAACAAATTAGGTTATTATAGGTGCACATCAGCTAGTTTTGAATGATATTTATTTTATTATGTTCATAGTACAAAAAAGCTATTCACAAACATATTTTGTTCCAAATTTTGACATTTTTTGTCTGAGACAACACAACTTTAATAAAATTGTAAAAAATAGTTTTTTATAATTTTTTTTTTAATTTTTCACTAAGTCTTCGTAAGCCATTGTTACAACTCCACCGCGCCACACTATGGCAAGCGGGTCGCGGGTTGGCCACCTCTGGTGTAGCTAAATACTTTAAAATCATGAAAATAAATAAAGAAAAACTTCTGAGGAATGAACTTTTTTTATGAAAGAAAAGAGAGTATCGAATGCTCAATCATAAATTCTGGATAATATCTAATTCATCGATACTCAACCTGCGGCCCACTCGGGCTTTTTAAGTGGCCCGGTCATAGCCCATTGCTCTGAAAAATTCATTTATTTATAAAAATTTGGTGGGAAATTCTTTGTTAAGAAATCAAGTACATCAACTTTGATTTTTGCTATCGATATCGTATGGGTGCGAATTGATACTTTTTTTTCTGATTAGTGATAATAGACAACAGTGGAGTAGTGACTATTTTATGAGTGGAACTAATTTTTAACTATCTTTCGTATCTTGCAAGCGAAAAATATTCGAAGAAAATAAGTTGTTTCAAGACGATTGGGGAGTTGACTATTCTGTAATGAAAAAAAAACATGGGTCTGTAATTTTTTGATTTGTCACGAAAGTGTTGTATTTAAAAAATGCCAATAAACAGAAATCGTCTTCAATGACACTTTTCCTCGAATATCTCTTTCAAGAGGTGATAAATAGACCTTCTTGAATAATCTTTACAACAGTAAAAAAAATGTGTTGTTAGTGGTAATGTCAAAGTGGTAACAAAGGCACCCTATGAAATTTGTTATATGATTGGTAATCATATGAAGCCGTTTACTAATGCAGAAATTGTGTAGGAGTGATTCTTAAATGCTTCCAATTTAGAAAAAATCAGTGATAAAAATAAAAAATATAAAAAATAGTAATTAAAAAGAGTAAAACAGGAATTTTAATATTTTGATAAATTTTCCACATTTTAAATTTTCTGTGTAAAAGGATTTCTCTCCCACCCACCCTCCTTTATTAATCCTCACGTTACGGCCCGCGTGAAATAGCCATCATATGTATGCGGCCCGCGTGAAAAAGCAAAGATATTTATGTGTGCCGGCAGAAAAAAAGGTTGAGTACTCCTGATCTAATTACTTTCTCAGTTCTAAATAAGAATTCAGATAGCAAATAAAATCAATATCCTCCACACTCATTTTCAGGAAATTAACTATAGAACTTTCTTTTGTAGTATAAAGAAGTTTAATTTTGAAATAGCACTTAACGAAGACTTTTTTTATGTAATCTTCCCTTAAAATAACCCCACAAAAAGTTTAGAATGGCATTACTGAAAACTTCATTAACTCCTCATAATTTATGTACTGAGAAGCGAATAATCAAATGTCATATATTCAGTTTTCAAAAATTTCCCTAATAGTATTCTAATTCTTTCTTCATTCCAAAGCAGACCCTAATAACCATTAACTCTCATTTCCTCAACTTAAAACTCTAGCAAATGGATGATTCCTAACTTCCTTCCGTAACTGGAGTTTCTGTAAATGGAAAACGATCTTCAGAAAGCACTCTTCAGATTTGTACATCATGCAAATCAGGTTATATCTCCTTCCCTTTGGAACTGCCTAGGGAGAGGAAGTCGAATTTCCTTTCAGGTCATTCAGTGGTGGATCGGGAGGTATGAATG
>BMAV01028051.1:317049-331940 GCA_019973955.1 Trichonephila inaurata madagascariensis
AAAAAATTAGATCTCCAAAGTCAGTATTTAGTGAGCCAACCAAGAGCTGCAATAAGTTCTTCTGACAACATGAAAAAAAGAAATAAAACCGATTTTGAATCTAAACATAAGAATGAACGTTCGATATTTGTTCTACAAGCAACATATCTGGTGAAAAGCCAAAAACGTCGCTTTTATGCTGAAATGAAGGCTTTAACAAAACTTCTTCTAATATCTTGGTTGATGTTGAGATCACCTACAGTTGTTAGCAACTGAGATATTCAATGATATCCAATGGCACCCGAAACCATCGTGCTTGGCATTCATCCAGCATGATATTGAATAAAGTACTCCGACTGTGGCATACACCGCTAATGCCACATTCACACCAAGGCAGTAAGCCTCAAGTGTTAAGCGTCTGGCCAATCAGAGACTTCATTTCGCCCGAGATGAAGTCTCTGATTGGCTAGACGTTCAACGCTCGATGCTGACAGCCCCTTGATGTGAATGCAGCTTTAGTGTGAATGCGGCTTAAAGCGTCTAACGCGGATGTGGCTATTTAACTCCCTTTTTTTCACGCTTGCTTTACTGGTGTGACTCATACGAATTTGTTGTCTTTCACGGTACGAAAACATTCCTACATGAATTTCAAATTCCACGATTTGCTTATATAACATCCTCTAACTGTCGTCAAGTGATTGGGTCTTCTCATAAAGCATTTACTACTGATAGATAACTCTAGACCATTTCCAATGTCCAGCTTCAATTCTCTATATTGCTAAGTCAACAGTCAAAGTGTGTGTGCTCAAAGTCTAAACTCACTTTGGCTCTAAAACTTTAATCCTTTGAATAGAATACTTTGTTTTCAGCTTTCAGCTTGATCTTTCCCTGTGTTGCAGTATTTTCAAACAGCGGAGTATATACTGTAAATAATTCCTGTTGAACTTTAAAGAGTCATTAAGCCAACTGAAAACTGCGTGATTCTTATTTTTGGTAATTATATTTTATGTATCTTGTAACTGTGTGTCTTTTTAGAAATTTTCAAAAAAAAAAAAAATCCGAGTATATTGTAAATTTAATATGTAGAATGTGTGTTTTGTATAAAGTAATTTATTAAATTTGATTTTGTTCATTTCTATAAATCCAGTGATTTCACATGTTTTTCCACATGTACTTTTACGCTATGGTGTTAAGATTGGAAATGAGTTGTATTTTCCAATTCTACGTATACTGATGCTAGTAGAGTAAATCACCATTGTAATTGAGGCGGATTTCACAGTAATACGTCACATTTAAGGTAATTTCAATAATTTTTCTTTAATTGCACTTGCACCTCTTGCTTTTAATCTAATAATTATTCTGGACTCACACACACAAACACAATCAAAGCTTAATTTTGTTATACCTCTCAAGTTGTGAGCATCTGTAAAGTAGTAGAATAATAAAGAGCTATTTAATTCTTAATGGACTAAATTCATGTGACGTCATTGATCACATGATAACTGAGCCACGTGTTTTTGGCCAATCAGTTCATAAATTAATGCGACGTCATAATTATATCAGAAATATAATCTCGCGTTTCCAGCCAATGGACTAACATGTGACATCATAGTCACGTGTTTTCGGCCTATCAGTTCATAAATTAATGCGATGTCATAATTATATCATAAATATAATCACGCACTTCCAGCCAATTAGTTCATGTGCTTCACTGCTGCTAACTTTTGCTTTTTGCCGAAACTTTCTTCTAGAAAATACATATTTGTCAACGATATAATAATGCACATATAGTTAAATAAAATGTAATTAATTTTAAAATATTCGTATTATGTAAGTATTTTTTTTTAATTTTGAAAACTGTTTGAAGAATTTTTTAACACGTGATCTCTTTACCCAATCATCAAATTTTAAATGTTATCTAAACTTTACAAGTTGAACAACTAGTATGTCAATTTTTAATCAATGGGAAACACGTGATTGCAGTTATCATGTGACCATCATGAATTTAGTTCATTGATCTCTTATTTTGAATGTACGCGGTCATTGCAAATCCTCGAACTTTACTTAAAGTTACTTAAAATAAGACATTATCACAAAACATCAATGTGTTGTCATACATCGATATGTACCACCTTCAAGTAACTTACTTCTTATTAAAAAAAATCAGTTAACGGAATGATACAATTTATCTGACTATGTTATGATATCGAATTGGTAGTTAAAAATGAATTAGTCTTTTAATGAACCAACAAAGAAAATTATTGGAAACATTGAAAAGAATTGGAGAATTTTTTACTAAAATTTCGATAGTTTGGGGGCATATCAATAAAATGAACTTTCGCTTAACATTAAACCGAATCTAATAATTCTATAGTAAATTAGAATTTTCTCTTTAATCGTTTTCACTTACAATTTCAGTTATATATTTTGTATCGTTTGGCAGGAATTTTATTATAAAAGAATGTAGTTAACTACGTCTTCAGTGTAATCGATTATTGTAATTCAACCATTTTGAAAGATGCGATTTGTTGAAGAGTTAGATCGAATTTAAAATCATTAAATCTATAAAACAATACAAAACTGGTCTTAACCAGTCTGAATTTAACTTAATGCTCGAATACAGAAAGTTAAATGTATCAGTTAATTGCACTTTAACTCTGGTTTTGATTAATGTTATTCGAAGATATTGAAATTAATGTTTCCAAATGTATTGAAAATTTTGGCGACAATTGATTAGGAAAAATCTATACTTTTACATTAGGTATTTTTTTTGTTACAGTCCGCAATTAATTTAACTAACTTCTGTAATTAAAAAGAATGCATCTCTGCATTTCATAACTGCATCTATTCGGACATTTTTTCAACGATAAAATGTTTTATATTTATTTTTACCGCTATATTTTTAAATTATAGCAATGATAAACGCATAAAAAAAAGTTTCCAAAATATTTCAAATGCCTCATCTTATGCAATAACTGTACACACAAAAAATCAGTGTATTTCATTATCCGAAAGCATGAGAAAAATAGTTTTTGAAATCACAAATGATTTATTTTTAATCTAATAATATGTTCAAGTAAAGTTAAAGAAAACCTTTAAAACAGTATTTTAAATTCGTTTTTAATTCATTCTTTCGTTTAACTTTTACAAACTTAGTTTTAATTAATTAAATTTAAAATACAAGCTAAGCTTCTTTTTACTACAACTAAATAAATAATCACTGTAAATTTATTGCTTTATTTTTGTATGAATGCTATTTAACATCAATTAATAATAAATTATGGTACAAAAAATATTTTCTGCGTACATTTTTAATTCTTAAAGGTACAAAAAAAAAGACTTAGAAATAGTTAATTTTGTTTCGAATTGCAACATTTTTATAAGTGAAACGTTATTAGTTATTCCAAATTACGCAAGAAACTTAAATTTTCAATTTAAACATTTATAAAGTAAATTTTATTAACATCAAACAGTGAAAAGCAATGCATGTACATTTATTTCATGTAAACATTTTCTAATTAGTTTTAGTTTTCTTATTTTCAATCGCAATTTTAATTTATTTTTTCAATTTCATATAAAATTAAAATGCATGCATTTCTCATAATTACAAAGTTAAAAGAGAAAACGAAGTGAGACATTTATGAAAATGAGTGGTTTGTGGAATACTTACTTTAAAAATGAAGTAAAATCTCCTTCATTTGAGATTATTAGACAAGAAATAGGACTGAATTTTCTCATAAGTATGTCACAAAACTACTGCAATGCAAAGCTCAAGCAATGGAATTACAATTTTGCATCAATTCTTTTTTCAATTCCTACTATTAGCTCGCATTGTCTATATATTTATATATTTGTATATTTATATTTATCTTGGTGGAATTTTCAATCGTTAATAAAATACATTTTAAAGCGCTGAATTGAGCTGAAATTTTATATACAGGATCATTTTGGATGACAACACAATAATTTAATTATAATTAATAAAAATTAATTGATTAAAACTAATTATTTAAAGAATTACAAATACAGCCACGTTGGCGACTTAGCGACCCTTTTGGCGACTTGTGTCAAAACTTGAAAAGGTTTTTTCTCACGTGTTAAAGTATTCAGTTCAATTGAAATTTATATAAACGATTGTTTTGGATGACAATACGATACTTTAATGATAATGAATAAAAATTAATTACCACTTAATGTTGTGATTCTGTCCTATGTATATACATATTTATATGAATTGTAACTATTTAATAAAAAGTAGCTAAAATAAAAATTTTCTTTGTTAATCTAAGTAGGAATTGACTTAAAAAAAAATTTTTGTATTACTTGTTTAAATAACAGTTACGGAAGCAGTTACAAAATAGCAAACGATTTTATTTAAACAAATGGAAATCGTTATACTGCAAAAAGATGGTAAAGTAACATTAAGTCGTGAAACTTTCAACGAAGTTTATAGAATAAACATAATTTTTGTTTGTTGTTTTGTTATATTATATTAATGTTTTTTTTTCCAGTTCCTACTACTAGCTCACATTCTCTATATATTTATCGTTCAAATATTCAATCGTTAATAAAACACTTTCATTTTATCCAGTCAAGCTCAAATAATTTTTTTTAAACTTGTAGTGGATGGCACTTGATGTTAATGCAGTTTTTTAAAATATTAATTCATTAATTAAATTAATTACCGGTTTTCAGTCAAACCGGATGTGCATTGTTTACAATAATGAATAGACACTGTTTCCTTAAAAACTGAAATAGCTTAGAAATAAACTGATGTAAATGACTCATAATAGCTATGAAAATAATACTATACTAAATGCATACCACTCATTAATTATACTTTCACTTTTCCATTTAACTCTTAGAAATTTTAAGCCCGTTTTACGAACAGGGAATTGTTTTTTCTTGCACAGTAATATTTGTTCATCTATATATAAAACGAAACCTTTGAGCTTAGTTTTAAAACATTTTTCTTAAATATAAGATTCCTTAGCAAGAAACTGAAATGATTATTTTTTTATCAACAGTAGAACCTGTTTTTGTGAGGTACTTTTTTATGCAATTATACTTTTGTGCGATCTGCTTTGTGTGATTTTTTTCTGTGGCATCTTTCTTCATGTGGTATATGAACTTTCAACGGCTTTGGCACCACTGTAATGTTTTCTGTCAATGTACCAGTGGTGTAACAGAGATTGTTAGGGTCCCCCTGAAAAGTCAGGTTTGCCTTTAATATTTTATAAATTAGGTAAATAAGTACAAGGCGTCAGTCATGCCATGGCCCCCTGGAGTCCTTAGATAGTGGGGTGTACGTTACGCCACTGAAATGTACATATATACACTTCAAGACGCTCTCTTTATTTGTTATAAACGATCTCCCGGCAATGCACGTTCATTTGCTTTATCTCAATGCGCCAACAGCCGGCTCTTGATTGAAGATGAAACTTTAAATGACTGTGACATTATCAATAATTTGACAGATTATGTAGGCGAACAAGAAGGAACGAATTCTTTGATAGTGGATAAAATATCTGCAGGATAAAGCTTTCCAACAAATTGGGAAAGCATTTTCTTAAGATAGATACCAATTTCGAAAGGAGTGTGAAATTTCAAAAAGATCTTCGATCGTGCATATCCGGTTATCGTGACATTTACAAGCAACTGATCAACCGTGACCTTCGACACAAAAACTTATCTCTTAATTTATGGTGTTAAAAAATAAATCAATTGAAATTGTATCTTTAAGTGACGAAAGCGATTTTGAACTAATTCATCGCAAGAAGATGAGCGCTTTGGATACGATGAGTAGCAGTGAATTATGTATTTTCATTCTGAAAACTCCATGCATACAATGCGGAAAAAAATGTTTCCAAATGGAATTTAATTACTTATTTTGACATGGAAGTACTTTCTCATAAATTTCATAAATAATTGACGTATTTTCTAAGTGCGACTTTTTTTATGTGGTCGCTCTCCACCGCATAAAAAAAAATTTTGTGGTATTTCGACAGATTTGTTTGTTATATGTAAGAATTTATGAATTTTTCGAATATTTTTTTGTGCGATTAATTTTATACGGACCCTATCCACCGCACAAAAACAGGTTATACTGTATGTGTGTTCAAATAAAGATTCTTTTGAGTTAATTTCTTCTAGTTTTTGGTTTATTTACAAATTTAAATATAATTCAAAATACATCTATGGATAGCTAGGCTTACCAACTAATGAACACGCTCACTTATTCAACAAGAAAATCTATTTCTTCTATCAAGTATATTTATCATTGATTTTTTTCAATAGCAATGATAAAACAATTTATTTTGTACTGCCAATATTTTCTTAAAGATGCTACGCAGTATCCATTTATCTTATCCGAATAATTTTCTTTCTGTTACGGGAGCAATCGATACACCCTTCCTCACTCGAAATTCTACAGTAAGCTTCACGACTTTAATCTCTAGATTTTCTGAAGATTCATTTTACAATTAAGGTTGATTATCTCAGAAATGACTTCGATAGCTCTTTTCAATTCCTAATATTTTTGTTCACACACTCTCTCTCTCTCTCTCTCTCTTTCTATATATATATATATATATCTTGTTTAAATTTTCAATCGTTAATAAAATACTTTTTATTCATCCAAATACATTTTTTTAAACTTGTATTGGATGACACTTGATGTTAAAACAGTCTTTTCAAATATTAATTCATTAATTCTTTTTAATTAATGAAAAAATAGAAACAAAAATAATAGTTCAACACCATATATAAAAAGGAAAATCGCTCGTTGTGTCCTGTAGCACAATGAGTAGCGCGTTGGACTTCTAATCCAAAGGTTGTGGTTTCGAATCCTATCTGGGAGGGCCTAATTTCTGAGAAAGTGATTTATGAATGAATAACTAGTAACAAAACAAAAATAATAGTCCAACGCCATATATAGAAAGGAAAATCGTTTTCTATTTTCCCACTTTCCATTGCGATTCTGTCATATAAATGTACATATTTATATTGATTGTAATTATTTAACAAAAAGTAACTATAAAATAAAAATTTTCTTTGTTGACCTAAGTAGGAATTGACTTTGAAATTTTTTTATATTACTTGTTCTTGCTAAAGATTCAATTTTAAACTTTAAACCATTTCACGACATTTTAAAACTGCTGTAAATGATGAAATTAACTTAAGATCACACTAAATATGCCCCTTTTTTTAGAATAAAAAAATAACCATCAGATAACTAGTGTTTAAAACGTTTGAATGAATTAAGATGGGGAGTAATATACCTTTCAATAGATGAACAACAATTAAAATAAAACCTAGAGTCGCATTCTCCTTTTACTGTCAGGAAATTGTAAAGCTAAAAGACTATGTGAATTTTCAACAAAGGAAAAAAAAGGATTATTGGAACAAAATCTTCAGGCTTTTTTTCTCTACCTGAAGATCACCCGAAGCCACAGAAGTATATGCTTTGTGATGAAGGTCTTGTCTTGATCATTATTGCAGATGACTAAATACAAGCAATTATAATAGTTTAGGAATCCCGTCAGACTTTTATACGTCTAATTTGAGGGTATTTTTATGTATCATACCGTCGTATAATTTCGTCAAATCAAAACACGTCGCCAAATTCTCCGATATGCAGCCAACAGTAAAAACCCATACCCGTCCATAGGTAAACATAGTAAAAAAAGCAATGAAGCATTTGACCACCTTTTTTGTACTAGAGACTTCCTTTTATTTGTTAAAATTGGTCGACGATATATTACGTATGAACCAATTCGAGTTTTACGTCACTCGAAATTAATCAGTTATGTAATTATCTTTCCCTGATTTAAATGTTACTAAGTAAATTTATAAGTTTGTGCTATTCCTCTATTTTTTTTAATTTTTTCCCCATCGTATCCCAGACATGCTCTATTGAAGAGAGATCTGGTGATCTGGTTGGCTAAGGAAGTATTTGACAAGCTGTAAGACAGCTCATAGCAACACGTGCCACATGTGGTCTGGCCTTATCTTCTGAAAAATAAAGCCAAGGTACTGCAAAAGAAACGGTAGCAAAACAGTTCTCAGAATGTCGTCGACGTACCGTTGGGCTTAAGTGTGCCTCTAATGAAGACCAAAGGGGTCCGGCTGTCAAAATAATTGGCACCTCAAACCATAACTCCTGGTTGAGGGCGTGCAATAGTGAAAGCAGGATCGGAATGCTGTCCTGGGTGTCTCCAGACACGCTTTCGGTGATCGTCAGAACACAGTTGTAAGCGAGATTCGTCGCTGAACACTATACGTCCACAGTCAACTTGATTTCAACCTGATCGAGCCAAGCACCACCATAATCTGGCTCGGCAGTGTAAAGGCATAAGTGGCAGGTGGCGTAGCGGTTGGTATGAGCGTAAATGTCACTCTATCAGTGGTTTGTGAATAGTCATGGTGGACGCACGTCTGATGGTGGCTAACGATGAATCAGGCTCTGTGACAGTTGATCTGACAATCAATCTGTCCTCCCGATCTGCTGTGGTCCTAGGTCGACCGCTACCATCATGACGCTGAAATATTCCACTGTCCATCCATTCTGGTCAGCATCTTCTAATAGCCGCATCGCTTCGACCCACATGACGAGCGATTCTCGGATTTGCCTAACCTGGCTATTTCAATCCAATGATACGACCTCTTTTAAACTTGGGCAGTTGTTCGCCACGAGCTTGAATCCTGCGCCAATCATTTTTTTCAGTCGTTGGATGGTATCCAAAAACGAAATGCAACAGAAATTTTGACATTCATATTGAAAATAGCTTCTTATAGACACCTGCTGAGTGCACAGTCCCGATGCGCGGCAGCTGCCGCTATTCATTCGTTGGACACCAAATTTTAATCACTTGCATGTTCAATACAAATGTCTTCGCATACGAAATTTCATTACAATTGGGCAACTCCTTCTTGGTGCGTCTTTTTTTTTTTTTGTTGTTTTTTTTTGTTATAGAGTGTATGATATTAACACAATATATAACGATTAATTTAAGTATCAATAGAAGATGTAATCGAAAAATTTGGAGAGAAAGATGCTTAAAAAGTGTGGCTCTTCAGAATATCAGACTTAACTGAATCTTCTTTAATATATATGTCGCAGGAAAATGACGAAATTAGGAATTTCATCAAATCCCTAAGGGAGATGATCACTTGACGGTAGATGTTAAAATAACGTCTCTACAAGGTCATTTCCCTGATGAGAGTAAGTGATTTTATCAAATCCCTGAACTATTTCAGTGAAATGATTAAATGAACGAGTCAGGATTTGCATTGCAAAATGCTGTACGGGAGGGAGACACCTGGAGGGTCGACGTCCTTGTACTTCCTAACCATAGTACTATCAATCCCTAAATATCAACCCCAAATCTTTAAGAAAATGGCACCATAGGATTAACATAGGGATTGATATTTTAGTGCTTAAGCAACCGAGAGGAAAGATGTTATACGTCAAAAAATACCAGCCATATTTTCCAATTATTTGTTAATTAGCTTCGAATAAATAATTCGCATTTCATTGACTATTGTTGTATGACTTACTTCTACGTTTAATAATGCACCCTATCTGTTAAATAAACACTTTTAAACTCTTGACAATATTATTTTATCATTTCACTGAAACAGCTCAAGGATTCGTTCAAATACCTTACTTTTATCAGGGAAATCACCTTAAAGAGACGTTATTTTAACATCTACCGTTAAGTGATCATCTCCCTTAATGCAGTGTTTCTCAAACTGTGGGGCGCGCCCCCTAGGGGGCGTGATTACTCTACAAGGGGGGCGCGAGCATATTGAAAAGTCAAAAACAAAAGATTATTTAAAAAATTTAATTGATTTACTGAAAGTAAACAAACAAAATACATTTTTACATAATAAAAAATAAAATACACATTTACACGGATGTAATGTACTTATAAATGTCTCAATACTGCACAATGTATTTAATAATTAATTTAACAATACTAAGTTAAGAACAAGTTTAATAATTACCTGTGACCCCATGGGCTTGTCATATATAAAATTTTATACAAAAACTAACTCTTATCTCGATCATTTGTACGGTTTATAATTAATACCTTAGCTTCCGAATAAAAGTTAAGCGATTCGCTCCCCAATGCCTCCGTTTTCCACGTAGATACGTGTATGTGATGCATTGTGGGGGGGGCGACGAAGAAAAGGAATAAATAAACAAATTCTGTTAAATAAGTAAATCTTTCGCAAACATGTCACGATCCTTTTATTGCATTCCAAAGCCTAAAGCATAATTTTGTGTATAGCAGTGCACAGAAAAGATTGTGCTTCGGTAAGACGTATATATACGTCCGGGGCAATTAACGCTTTGGTTGAGCGAGACTTTTATATATGCCGGTGGCACTCAAAAGTTTAAAGCGGTATTGTAGCTGTAGAGTGTTAAAGTACAGTACTATAGAATTCAATAGGTTGTTATTGTATAGAGGGGGGCGCGATGAAAATTGTTATTGAATATTGGGTCACAAGTATCGAAAGTTTGAGAAGCACTGCCCTTAATGATTTGATGAGATTCCTAATTTCATCATTTTCGTGCGACATATATATATTCTTTTTGTCTTTTTTATGTACCATTTTAATAATGATATCTCTTTCGGAAATGTTCCTGAAACTTTAGTTTACTCTAGGTTCTTAAAGGATTTTACGATCGAAAGGTTTACAATAAAATGTTCAGTTCTCCGTTGCTGAAAGAACTGTTATTCCTCAGTATGCATAAATCATTTCACGAATTTTCAAAATGTTTCCTTCCGTAGTCAGTGTTGGATGACTTCTTGAACATTCTTCATCTTCGATGCTCCCGAAAAATTGAAAACTTCCTGAAAAGATTTTTCGACTGTCTTTTGAGTAACTGCATACATGCCATAAATCGAACGAAACATTGCAGGCCTTTCTTTTAACGTCTTACTAAATTTAAAACAAATTTTCAAGTCGATTTCAAGTTTATTTCCACTTGTCTCTACGATAAGTGAAAGTGCATGTATTTATCTGTGCCCTTACAAAATGTGATTTCTAAATTCAAATATACGACATAAAAAGATTGAAATCTGCAGTCCATCAACTGATTTCAAAAACTTTCTTTGCTTATTATTTTTGCATGCTTCTATATACTATTATTTTATCAATCCCAGTGTGTTTTTGAAGTCAGATTTAAGACCTCTGATGGAATAACTATTTGAATTAAAAACGATTAGATATAAACTAGCCTTTACTCGGCAGCTTCGCATGGGTATTTCATGATGTATGAATATATATTATTAATAAATTATTGATACCCATGTCCTAGGATTCAGTGTTTCATTGTATTGAAACATATTCCTGTAACCCACACCTCTTGATTTAAAAAGGAAAGAACTTGATATTCTAAAACTGCAGTAGAATTATCTCTTACGCTCCCGTAATCCCTCTCAAAGTGGATTTCCACAAAATCCAATTTTATAGTGCATCTTTTCTAAACAAAATAAACATGCTTACTGATTCTAATAGCAGTCAATTTCCGTAAAATCCTCACTCAGCCAATCTCTATTCAACAAAAAAAAAAAAAAACATGATCAAATTTCAAGTAATAGGTCAAAAATGGAAATATATCTTTATGTATAACGCCTCTTAATCCCTATCAACACCGTTGGGGATTGACCCTTTTCGTAGCAGAACACTACTCTATGAAAGAAACATACCTGCCATATTTCAAGTTTTTAGGTCTAATAGTTCAAAAAATGGTAATATTTATCTTTAGAACTCCTTAACACTTTAATTTCCCCTTGGGAGTCAATTTTCGCATAACTCGTCCTGAGAAAATCATTAATTCATGAAAGGAACATGCCTGCCAAATTTCAAGTCTATAGGTCTAATAATTTCGAAAATATCGTGATGAGTGAGGGAGTCGCTTTTTTTCCTTTATTACGGGTGGGCAAAAAGTCCGTAAAAACTTTAAAAATTTATAAAACCCGGAAAATTAAACAAAATGAAAAAATGGTTCGCACGTGTAGCATCGACAATTCACGGAATTTTTTTTTAAGATAAGAAAAAAATAATTCAAAAAACAACTGATAGATGGCCCTGGTACTTCGACTTATTTGGAGATATGCAAATGAGACAGGCGATTATAAATACTGATGGTCGAGATCCAGTCAGTTCTCTGTTGCATGCCAACTAAGTAACAAGAATGCTGTGTGGGAAAGACAATCGATGTTGGTGAAGCTGTTTTACATTAACAAGAAATCAGCGACTATTGCACTGAGTAAATTTCGACTTCAGAAAATGTGAAGACTGGAAAAGCACCTTTAACAGTTTCAAACCTCATAAAGCCTTTTCAGGGATTTGAGTAAACTGGATCGCGCTCAAGGATCCTGTATGATGCGGACGACCAAGTCTAAGGCAGACACGTTCAGTGTGTGTTGCAGTCGAAATGAAAACGTTAGCTTTAGAATCCGCTGCAGGGACTAGCAGTGCTCGGGAAGCTGATAGACGCTTGGGCTAACCACCATCATCGAAGAGCAATATTTTTCATGGAGTTCTTAATCAGTATCCATACAAATTACAGTCTTGCCATGAACTTTTACCGTCGGATACCATAGAATCAAACACATTTGCGAGGTGGGCTCTCTCCAAAATTGAACAAGATTCCTCTTGGGCCCTTAACATCTTGTGGACAGATGACGCTCATTTTTCGCTCTATGGCGACGTTAACACCCATAACTGCAACATCTGGGCGACGTTAAATCCACGAGTGTACACAGAGAAGCCACTGCATCCCCCACAAGTCACAGTGTTGTGTGGGTCACAGGTTTCTTCATCATATGACCTATTTTCTTTGAAACAAAGTGTCCAGTAAATGGGTGGAAAACGGAACCAGTAAATACGTTATTTAACGCTTCTTCTTAAACGGTGCCAACGCTATTTAACGCTTCTGCGCGAAAAGGTTGTTTCATGTTTGTGTGAAAAAAGATGCGCTTTCTACTGCTCTTGTGCAAGATAGAGAAACAAGTCACGCTGCTAATTCAATCAAGGAATTCTTGATACAGACATTCAGGGAAGAAAGAATCATTTGCAAATGCTGCAAGTTTCCGAGGCCTCCTCGATCTCCTGATCTGACACCAGCAGACTTTTGGCTATGGGTATATTTAAACTACCGGCTATGGGTATATCTATACCATCCATCCAATCTGTCGGAATTAAAAGATGCAATCCGCCGAGAGCTATCATGAATACAGCCGGGCATTCTGAACACTGCCTTTGCTGGATTTGTGACACGCTTGCAATGTGTTATCCCCCGTGGTGGTGAACATATGGAACATATACTGTTGTAATAAATGATTTTGTAACATTATTTTTGTTATTTGCGTGTCTTTTCTTTCACTTATGTTCGAAACGCCCCCCACCGTCTGTTTTTGGAATTATTATTATTATTATTATTATTACTATGTTTAAAAAAATCCCGTGGATTATCGATACTAAACCTGCAAACCGTTTTTTATTTTGTTTAATTTTCCGGGTTTTATAAATTTTTAAAGTTTTTACGGACTTTTTGCCAATCCGGTATATATATAGAGAGAGATGTATATTCAAACATACATTAAATTTATATATTAGTAATAATATGATGATGGACATACATAATAAAACTGAATTGCTTTCTATCTTCAATTTCTTTGTATTAAAATTATCTCAAAAACAGCTTATTAAACTTACTTAAAGGGTCTTTTTTATAACTTAAAAAAAAAAAATTTCAAAAAAAAAAGCTAATTTATTAGTTTTTTCAATAAAATAATAATTTCTAAATATATTTCAATGAGTCTTTATTCCCTTAATCCAGAAATAATCTCGTAATATATCAAAAAGCACGAGATTTTTGGATTTAATTATGGAAACTCTTTTATCTCCCTCTCTCAACGATAAAAAATAAATCGTATCTTAATCTTTAAAAATATATTTCGAGGGAAGGGGTAAGAAAGAATTAATATCTCCCATTTTAGAGATTTATCTCTCTCTCTCTTTGATTCCATAATCAATTATTATGAATAATTATTTTCTTCGTTTTTTGCAAGTATATTTGTTGTTCTGGAATGCAAACCATCTACATCAAAAACTAAAGTGTGATTAAATTCTTTATTTTTAATTCTTAGTGCTACAACGGTACATGAATGCTGCATCATATTTCTGTAGAACTTCTTCAATTTTTGCAGATGTTTATCCGACGAAAACTTCAAAACTTATTTCATCCATATCGTTTCTTATTTATCAGCTGATTAGATTACTTCGGTTGCACTAAAAACAATTAAAAGCATGTTCTGAAGAACATCATAATGTTGAACAAAAACCAAATGGCAGACAAAATTTGAGCTTAGAAATAAATATCTAAAGAATTGCATCACATGAACTTGTTCTTTCTGCACGTCTCTAAATATGGTAAGAACCAGTTCTTTATACTTCAACTTATTTTAAAGATATATGTTTCAAACCTGACACCAAATATTAGAGAATAAATCAGATATCAATAAAGCAGGCACTCTTAAAATTAGAGCTTTTCTTGGTATTGATTTTATAACACCTGAAATTCTTTGAAATAATTTTTAAAATTTGAAACGAAAAGGTAGAAAATGTCTTAGATTTTTTTGAAAAGAAAGCAAACTGTATTTATTCATTTATTAGTATGCTATATGCTACTAAAGAGGAATAGAATACGAATTTTTATTTGTCTTTTTAACACGCTTTTATAAGTTTCACTTGTATGTAACGGATTCTTTGAACTCGATTTTTACCCACTTTGAAAGGTCAGATTAATTCGAAATTTTGCACACTTGTCAAGGACCGATGACAATACAATAATTTTATAATTTTGTTCCATTATCCTGAACAGGATAATCAGT